>KZ070481.1:25142-36254 GCA_002091845.1 Anopheles cracens
AGCACATCCAGATTCAGTTCGGAGAGGGGTGTTTTGGTGGTGGGTTGTTGTATATATATATAGCCAAGAAAACGGAAACCCGAAAATAAAGCTATGAATAAAATAAAGATAAATAGTTAATAAAAATAAATAGTTTCTGCATCTCTCTTCACGTCTACAAGCGATCCCGTAAATAAATATCATCTATCGGCGGCGGGTGAGCGCGGGAGGGGGAAGGCACGGGAGGGCAGAGAGCGAACGGCGTCATCCCGCCGTGTGCCGTCACAGCACGATCTCGTGCTTCGCCTTGTAGTGTTCGATCATGATAAATTTACAGCGCAAACCGTTGCACCCGCCCATGCCACCCTCGGGCAGGATGAACGTTTCGTTCGGGTGCAGCTCCGGCTGGCAGAACTCGACTAGATTGCCATTGCTGCGGGAGAGGTCCCGCAGGGACCACAGCGCGAGGTTTTTCGTTTTCCCGTGCCTTGCAAACACGTAGAACTGCAACGGAAGGGTGGAATGGAATCGG
Organism: Anopheles cracens; assembly: GCA_002091845.1. Taxonomy (NCBI): domain Eukaryota; kingdom Metazoa; phylum Arthropoda; class Insecta; order Diptera; family Culicidae; genus Anopheles; species Anopheles cracens. Next base: position 25,654 of record KZ070481.1, read on the forward strand.
TCTGTTTGAACGGGCACGAAAGCACACACACTTACATCGTCGAACTGGTCAATCAGATAGCCGACGATGAGCGCCCAGTGCGCACGGTGTCCTTTGTTCAGGCAGGGGGTGTGGTTCTTGTCCGGATCGTAACTGGCAGCGTGGTAAAGGTGCTCGGTATTAAGGAAGCACTACAAAGTCTGATGGTGTTCAAGGGGGTTTCTGTTTTGACTTGTTTGGAAAAGGATACGGCACGAGAAACATCGCTCCGAGGCGCAGCTTGATCTGGATGTTCGGATCGTCCATCCAACCGCCTACGAGCGTGTGCGTGACGGGTTTGTATTCGACCAGATGCCGGTTCTCGTCCAACACCTGCTCGAACAGTTCGTTCAGCTGGCGGGCACTGAACATTTCGCCGTTGTTGGAGTACCCGCGCGCCACGGCCAGCTCCAGCAGTACCTTCGCGGATGGTGCCCCGTCGAAGATCATGCTGAGTGCGGTCAGTCCGCAGGTGGGCTTCTTAGCCATCGCTAGAACACGGATCGTGTGGTGAATGAATGTGATGTGTGGTGTGGGGGAGGGGAAGGTGTGCTTTTTTTAGCTTTTTTCAGAAGGTAGCTTTTTTTGCTACCGAAATTCCGGTGACATGTCACCAAATCCGCTGACTTTTCACCAGGAAATCCACCGTTTTTGGTGACCGTCTGCTGATTGGGCTGTTGTTGCAGTTGTTGTCCAACTACGGTCGTGGACACCGAGTGTTTTTAACAAGCTCAATGATAACCTAATAGCTTGATCAACTTTTCAAACATTTGTCGTTGAGTTAACCTTATTTAAAAATACACATTTTTTTGCGCAATAACGCAGCAATTTTAAAATGGATCGCTTTGAAATATTTCGTGAAATTTTCAAAAAACAAAAGAAATATTTCGAAAGCTTCGTCAGTTCGTAATTGTTTACGATTTGAAATGGCAGTTTTACCGAATAATTAGTTTAATCTTGAATTGTATGCTTTATTCACATAATTTTCCTTTATTGCAATTTAAAAATCCCTTTTGTGCCACTGGGTTCAATAACCTAGTCGAAACATGCTTTAGCATGAAGACGCTCACAGCGTTACGGTCATAGCGTTACACTCAGAGCGTGACGCTCATCACCTTTGCTCATACTCACTCGTTTGTAAACTCACTATGGATATCCATCGCAATGGATAGCAGGATCGGTTTGCAAGATAATATACACATCACAAGGATTGCCTTCTCCGTTTGTTCTTCTCAGAACTTGCGCCAAAACAACCGTGACAAATGACGGTTATGGAAAACAATGATAATCTATTGCAATGGGTTTGTTGCTCTAGACATTTTTAAACATATTTTGCATTTGCCTATAATGCAGACAAAAAAGTAGCATAGAAGCGATTTATATCAATTATAATGCACAGAAAATGGATGCGCAAAACAGCTCCAAACAAAAAAGACTGACAGTAGCAGTCCACTAGGGTCGATTCAGTGTACAGTTTAATCGCATCTGATGTGTGATTCCATACCTACGCCTTTAACAAATCGTCATCCTCACAGCGACGCGCAACTACCAGCAAAGTTCCTGCGGCCATAAACCGGTGCGAGAATGCACATAGCACAACGCCCTCCGTAGCGTGAAACGCAGCACGTGGTTTTTCGGAACGAAACTCAAAACACTATCGACAATGGATGAGCCACCGGGACCGGAACGAAGTGCAGAATGAAAAAGTTCCAAAACCAAACCAACAAAAAAAAAAAACAGTGAGCTCCCAGAAAGCAAAGCCGAAATAACATAAAACCCGCCCCCCCCCCCCCCCCCCCCCCCCCCCCCCTTCGGTCATTTCCACCGGGAGAAGTTTTGCGTTTGTGGCCGTTTCCCTCCGGTGTCTGGCTAACGAGAGCCCCGGTCGGACGATCACGAAAAGTTGACCCCACGATGCGTACATGGATGAGTCCGAGATTGCGTGCAAGGAGCGTAGGGATGGCTTTTCCGCAGCCGAATGTGCAACCCAATCGCCCCCGCACAAAAAAGGGAGAAAAAACTGACTAGAGTCGAGAAAAAAAGCTAACCTAAAACCACGTTCCAGCAGCGGCATTAGTCGGGTGCGTCTCCGGCATGTGGCCGGAATTGGATGCTTGGGTTATGCGAAGCCTTGCAGCAAGCGCTCGTACCAGCAGCACAACGAACCGCACGTCGACGTCGGGACCGCCAGGGTCGTATCGGAGTGGTCGGGTCGGGTTTTTTCATCCTTCGCTCCCAGCCACAGAAGAAAGCACAGGCAACTTAACGAAAAAAAAACACACACCCCGTCCGGACAAAAAGTCACTCAATGCTGCAAAACAAGGTGAACGAAGATGCCACCGTTTGCAAAAGGTCCGAACCGGCCCGGCCGTCCAACCGACCGGACCGGAATAGCGCAGTGTTGTCACCGGCGGGCATTATGGCAACGCAGGTGCAGCAAACGGTAAACAATCGGAAGGTGCCTATTTCGCAGTTGACTTCTACGGTTATGGCCTTTTATTGGACTGCCGGACGCAGTTCGTTCCCGCTGACCGGGAACGCGAACCGGACGCCTACGGATGAAGAAACATACAGCCCAAGTGCAGTCATTTCGTCCGTTCCACCGCTGGGCTTTCTTCCGACACAAACGCGAACCGAACGCCTCGCGGGCCACAATGAAGCGACAAAGCAACGCGACAAAAAAAGAGAAAAACTGAAATCACTCCGCATCGGTGGATACTGCGGAGGAAAAGCCACTGCGTTGCGCTCACCTGTTTTGCTGGTGCAGTTGTGTGTCCGAATCCTTGCCACGTCCAACGGTTCGCATGAAGTATCGCAAAGTTTGGCTTTTTGCTTTGTTTCTTTCGGGTGTTTCCCGTGAGCGTTTGCCACTACGTCGCACGCTTTGCAGGAGCAGGCGAACTCAAGCGAATTCTGTGAATTCTTTAAGCACTTTTGCACGCCTGCTCGCACACGCGGCCGTGCCTGCAGCACCAGGTGCATGTCACCGTTGCTTATGAACCGGTGTAATTGAGGCTTTAAGCCCGTCCCGGACAGACTTCGGCGGGCTTCGATAGGGTTCCCGTTCGGGGAGAAGCCGGGGCTTCGGATTGCGCGTTGTTCGGAATTCAATCGCAATGGATTAAGAGGATTTCGAGCGTGGCGTTGGAATGTTGCTGTACAGGTGGCAGCTTTTGTCAACGGTGGGCTGTAGCGGGGCATTGATGTTGATGTGCTTAAAGTAGAATTTGTTTTATACAAACTTATTGTCGGTTTTTATTTATTTTCATATTAATGTTCTTATCTCACGAGAAAACTCCCAACGAACATGAATCATTCTTTGGTAAATTGAGCTCAGAACATCCTGTCAAAACAAAAAAAATAAAATGAAATAAAATGAGAACTATAAACTTAAAGCTTACTCTTAAAAGTTGTATTTTAGGCTGTATAGGAAGATGAGTAAATGACAACATCTCGGAACAACGTGAGAAATTGTATAATGAGTTTTATATTCTAAATTCTCTTGAATGTGTTGTAACCAAAAAGTATGTCAATTTAATAAGAAGACAAAATTCAATAAACATGGTCTTTAGATCGATACGGTAAAGATGAAGGTAACAGAAAAGTTGTTGATTGTGCTGTGTATCATGAAATGTAGCATCTGCGAAAAGCTACCAAAATTCATCGTAAAAACAAAATTCAAATGCACCAGAAACAGCCACATTTCCACTGTGCAACCTCTCGATGGAGACGCCCAGTGGCTCACACTTTCCAGGAACCACCGTTATTTATTCTATTTAATTCTATTTAAATTTAATACAAATTACAGGGTTTCCCAAACAAACTCCAGCAGCAAGAAATTTTCCGTAATATAACAAGCGTTCCTGGAGTTGATTTAATATACAGTTAGAAGCTCGCTTACGCCTGTAATTGAACCGAAGCACTTGTGTTAATGAAGCATAGCCTACTTTGCAGCAATTGATTGTGGTAAATGATGGTGTGCATGGCAAACTTGACGAAGGTGTTGTGGAAGCAAGGCAAACAATCGATTGCTGTAAATGTTTGATTTTGGAATTCAAACATCACGCACCATCCACACACAGACACCCGCATAGCGGAGGGCCAATCGGAGGACCAAACCCCCGCTGGATGGGCACGTCCCGGTGTGCGAACGTGTGCGAAAGAACATAATCCGATATTGCCGCCGTATGATGCAGCCCGCACCCAACGGTGCACGATCGTGTCGAGGTCACTTCGAGGCAGATAGAGCCGGGCAGTGGACGCACACAGACACTTTATCGACACGCCGATGTAGTGTGTAGTTCAATAAACTGCACTCCAATTGCAGCATAAAAGTGTTTATGGGTTTTCACGCGTCTGCAACCTCCGCCTGCAGGACGCAACCGATCGGATGATCGATGCTTTAGTAGGTGCGATTGAGGGGGCAAAAGAATCGATTCGCGGCAATCTCGGTGGGGTTGTAATAATTCCACTGATTGTTTCGGAACCATTTTCGTCGGCACAGCAAAAAAAGATAAACGGATCCGGTGTCCCAAGGACGCGAGATGGACAAAATCGATTCTGCGTACTCTCGAATGCAGGCCATTGTTCCGGTGGCTTTGAAGAGTTCGCCGAATCGCCGCACCGATCATCGAAATTATTATGCCCAAAAGTCCTTTGTTCCAGGACTTCGCACGTTCGTTATTTTGAATTTTGCCATGGAGTGGTCCTGCACCATACCTTATTACCGTGAAACGCTTTGTTTTCGCGAGAATTCATTCGTTTGATGGTATTATCAATCCGACGCGAATTGCACCAGCGCCAGCGACGGATGCAGTACAAATGATATGAGGCTGAAATTGGAAAGCCATATAGTAGAGCAATAGTAACCAAATAGTCCGAAATACATGAGTTTTTTGATTTGTGAAACATGTATTAGTTCGGTTTGATGAATTGATGAAATTTTGTTGGCATTATAGACCATTTTAAATTTGAGTCGTCTTCTTGTTATGCTTTCCATGAAATGTGAAAGATAATAATCTTGAGCTTCAGAACACCCTAACCACACTTCTTACATGAAAAAGGATTTCCCCTTTTTCAGTTTAAAACTGCTCGTAAACTTGATCGTTTTATTATGCTTTAGAGATATTCATGAACTATTTAGATGCAGAATATCAAGAAAGAAGAGGGTTAATCACTATTTGTAGTAGAAGAGAGAGATCCCTTTTTTGTAAGCAAAAAAAGGGAAAAATTGGGCTCATTGTTAAGCACCAGATTTAATGGAGCAGCACATATGATGTAACATCATTTCATGGAAAGTTATGCCTCTCTACGTCATGCGTGATGTGTCGCGTTCATTCAACGATGCAATTTTTGAATTGTACCACGTACCGCTACGAGCGCGTACAATGCCTCTCCACTTGCACAATGTACGGCGAACCTTCCGGTCTGTGCTGTGCCACGTTACGTGCGTACGTTAGAAGATTTCCCACATGGGTTAGACCGGAGCCCGGACCGGTATTTGTTTCCCATTGCAGGCGAAAACGCAATGCGCGTCTGCTACTCATTGCGTCTAATTCCCCCACGCAGAGGATTATGGTTTTGTTGACTTTTCGCCGAAAGCTCGATGGCGAGTTCGGTGCGTTCGAAGTGAATGCATGTTTTGCCGCAAGCCAACCGCAGGTGGGAAATGATGCCGCGACTACAAGCACTAGTGGAGGGGGAGGGGGGAGGGAAGTTGTCGATGAACAATGGCAGAATGAAGTTTGTTGCCCGATGCGAGAATTAATGGTGATGAGGAGAAGCACTTTGTTTGACTCAACTAATTTCAACTATTTGACAATGATTTTTCTCCAGAATTTTTGACAAAAAATATAAATTATGAAATTATTACATCTTAATTGTATCATTTACATTCAATTTTAGTAAAGTCTGATTTCACTGTAAACTTTGTTCGAAATGTTACTAATCTAGAAACTTTCAGAACAAAGCGTTTTTTTGAAAATCGTTTACTCCATTCAAATATGCCTCGTATTCAAGCTGAACCTTCTATTATTACACTCATTATATTAAATCCTTTCTGTAATCATTTTTGTACGGTTTACAATGCTAGTTGTTCATTTACTTGTTTTGTAATAGTTTCAATTTTATATTCACATCTATATTACTATCGATGCTGTTCCAATTGATTTTCAAAGATGGATTTGCTTAGAAGTTTGTATGAAGTTCTTATGTACGTCGCGAGGATAGTAAACTGTAACAAAAGTAGTAACAATAAACTCTATGACATAACTTCCTCAAAGATGTTAAATAAATAATAAAAGAATAACATTATTTGGTTTTGTTGTTCAAATAAACTAAACTTTGTACATGAAATAAAAATCTTTGCAAAGCGCATAAAACAGTGCATGCCATAACTTCAAGGCTGGTCTAACTACCTTTGCACGCTTATTCGCAGCGTTTGCAATAGTTTCGACGACGAGCAAGACAAACATTACTGCACAGTTTACACTCATTTGCCACCGGCGTGGGCTAAGATGTCTAGCATAACATTATAGTTTTTTTTTTCTCCGGCCCTCCTCCACCACATCAGCACGGACACGGAGTGTGACGCGGTTGCGGTTGCGGTGTCCACGGGTTTTATAAAACTTTTCGCCCGAAAATATACATACATGTTGAAGTATTTTCAGCTCGGAGCGCTCCGAGCGCCGTGTGCGCTCAGGCGAACGTATGGTCGCTGTGTTTGAATAAATTCGAAGCGAGGGCACTGCACACACACACATGAACACCATCGCCAAATGTACGTCATCTTAGATGACCATCGAAAGATAGGTAGCAAGCTGCGGCGACGTGTAACGTGCTAAACATGGCAGCGTGCGGTGGACAGCGGCACCGTTGCACGGAGATCCGGCCGGGCGGAAGTTGATGCACTGAATGGGCGAAAAATCGGAGAAATTTCGTGCAGCCCGGGGTTGGGTGTGTGCGCGTGGGCAGGTGACCGCTGTACGGCGCATCGAAATTGTTGCGAAACATTGCTCCGCTGGCGAATTAACTTTCTGACTTTCTGACGTTGGTCCGCGCCGGTTGGTTTGAGTGTGCTCCGGGTCCGCGTTTGTGCATGTGACACGCGGGCAAATTAGTGCTGCAGGTATAAGGGTGAAAAAGCAGGAGGAGGTCACGGTGGGGTTGACGGGGGCGTTTAATTTATAACGACGTTCGGCTTCGGCGTTCGTTTTGCAGGAATCAATTCAGTGAGAATTTTCGTGTACTGGTTCGGATGAAAGCGAAGTGAAAAAAAGCTCGGAATATTTGATAATTAATAAGCATTTGAATAGACAATGATGCTTTAAAGAATGTTAAGTTTTAGTTGAGATAATAACATATTATATTATTTTTAATTGAGTTTTTAGATAGTTCTCATAGATAGTTCAAAGATAGATTTGATAAATAGTTTTCTTAAGATTAAAGTCATTGCATTCCACAATTATAAACATATTCCTGAAACCTTGCTTCTTGTCTTTTTTTGACAATATATAATTACTAAAAATAGAATATAATGAACTGCTCTCAACTGCTTATTGTTTGAAGAAAAACGTGACAGTTGAAGAACGTATTGTTTAATATAAATATTAAAAAAGTACAAGAAGAGAAGAGTCATTGTTCAAAATTGACTAATATGCAAATGAAGAAATTCTTAATCATTTACGAAGGCAAAAATTATTAAATATAGATCAATTTGATTGAACAGTCATAATTAATCCATTCTAAAGTAAACAAATGTGTGTCTAATATCCAGCAGGATAGTGAAGCCAGCCCTTCGCCAGCCTTCCGATGTGATTGACACGCTGTGGGCAAGCCGAAACTTCCGCTAGTGAAAGCCGTGCTGAACGTGCCCTAGAACTCCTTTCTAGGCCGCTGCACTAGCTGCGGCTTACTGGTAGCAAGGGGAAAAGAGTCATTAAAAGCTGAACGTGCCCTAGAACTCCTTTCTAGGCCGCTGCACTAGCTGCGGCTTACTGGTAGCAAGGGGAAAAGAGTCATTAAAAAATTGAAGCAAGACCACACCCGCTCCAGCGCGAGAGCTGACCAACCGTGCGACAGGTCCGGCTCCGGCATCGAAATGCATCTTTCCGTCAACGCCGGTGTCTTGTTGTTGACAATGAACAACGCACCGACCGGAGCCCGGATCCCGAATCCCGGTGTCCATTTCACCGGGCGCCGGGCAGAGCAGGGTTTGGGGTCGCAAAAACGCGCCAGTTGCGGCACCGGCATCGACAAATGCTTCAGCACACCGGGCCGGCTCACCGAGCGCACCGGATATCCGGTGACCTGGTCCGGTTTGATATCCTCCCTGGCTGTTTTTTCTTTCACGTTCTCTCGTTGCGTCACACGCTTTCCGTCCGAACGCCAGACGCACACCGCACTAAGCCTTTGACAGTTGACAAGCGATGCGCTGAGGCTTCGGGCCGTGTGTGTGTGTGTGTGTGTGTGTACCACATCACATGTTCCGTGTGCAAATCGACGAGAGATTTTGGACCGAAGGACGCTGGCGATTGCTTGTCAATCGATCGGGCTCCACCACGGGATGGTGGACGTTGGCATTTGCCTGCCTGCCTGCCTGCCTGCCGCGAGTGACGGACAGGTCTGGCTCCCGGTGCCACGTCGGAGCCTGACGATGTGCTGATGCATGTGCAATCATGTGCCGGTACCGGTCGGCCGGGAAGTTTGGTGAGAAATTGAAACCGGAGCGTGGCAGAAAAGAAATGTCGGTGAGCTGTGAGCCGTGTTTCAGGACCGTGGAGCTTTCAGTCGGGCCGTGGATTTGTCAGGTTGAGGTTTCGTTGAGTGATAGCTGTGTTGAATTCAATTCGCAAAGCTTAGACAGGCAAGCGGGAGTGTGGTAGAGTGGGAGAACGGAGAGGGAGGAGTGCATCCCGGCCACGATGGTTTGGAACCTGCGTGATGACTAAGTGTAAGTCGGCTAGGTTAGGTGGACTTCAAATCACTGAGAGTTCTGGCTGCGTTCTTTTTGAAGCGATTTTTGAGTAGCTTTCACAGTTTCCTGTGCATTTCAAGTTAAGCTTTTCTTGAATGAAATATGGTTCAGGTTGATTAGAATTCGTTCAGGTCCATATTGACATCATGCTTAAGAGCTTCTATCTCTGAGCAAGAGACTATTGTAACCAGTGGAGCTTTACTTGGATCAACATCTTCAAGCATCTAATCAAATGTAGGGTTTTTGTTGGGACATTCGGATGTTCCAGGTTCATTCTTTTCACAGATCTAGATTATCCAGCTGAGGGTGTATTATAGCCACGTAATACCTGAAATGGCCGGAGCGTGCCATTTCTTCATAGATGAGACCCATTCTGTCATGTTGATCAACTCGAGCTGTGCTATCAAAAGTTGGGATATTTGTAAATGACACTACTGAACGATGCAAAACTTGTGGAATCCTGAAGCTGTTCTTTTGTGTAAATTGCACTGGTTTTTATTAACGGACAACATGTTTCAGGAATACAGGACAGGACAGACTGACGTTTTAGCAAATGACAGCTATAATTCACAGTGGTTTTATCAATGGACATGGGTTTGCGGTGGACACCACATTTGTGTACTTATGTTATGATTGTTTGACAGGAGGTGTCGAAGAATTTGAAAGGGGTCCAATAAAGTTTACAACAGGATGCGAATAATAATAAAGATCACTAAACAAAGATCAGATACAAAATGCATAAAAATGAGGAAACTGAAGAGTCCTCCTCACTTCTGAATACAAATAACGATCCGTTTCGATCGTACCTTAAAAAGTGTATCGCTAGATAGTTCGTGACGCAAAAAGACTAATCTAAATTCGACTCATTCGAGATAGACATAGACCCATACGAACGCGCTATCGACATTATTTTTCCGACATACCACACAACAGCCCCTTCCGGATTGGTGGCGTTCTGTGGCGTTTCCGGTGTGCGTGAGCTAAACCGCTCCGACTGATTCCGCTCGAACCCAACGAAGCCCCTCGGCGCAACAGCCTGCACGATTCGGGCGGGCCTGCACAAACAAGCCCGAAAACAAGCTCATTTTACGGTCCATTAAAGTGCGCTGTAATAACAAATCTTCAATAAACATGAACATTGTTTACGACCCCCTGGGTGTCCCGGCTTTCGGGAAGGGTCCTTCCATCATCGCACGAGTCAACCGTCACGAGCCCGTTTGAGTCCTCCTACTGCTTCGAACGGATCAAACAGGTCCCTGTGACTATCGGTGCGATGTGCGGGTTCGTGTGACAACGATGATATCTTAATCTCGATCCGGCCGCCTCCGCGTACGCTCCATTCAACGCGTTAAATTAATTTCCGAAAGAGCGCACCGGGTTTCGATTCGCTTCACCGCACCGCGGCTCCTGGAATCCCGCGGTCGAAGGGCTAAGTGTGGCCAAACTGCACTGCGACCAGCAAGGGAGCGAGCTGTTTTAGGGGAGTAAAATTGACAGCAAACCGAGACCGAGCCAAGCAGTGGATGCCCGAAAAGTTTACAGCCATCCTGCGGCTTCCATCCTTTATGCTTCTGGTTTGGTCTGGTGCTCCTTGGTCGCTGTAGCTGCC
>KZ070481.1:43626-59867 GCA_002091845.1 Anopheles cracens
CCTTCCCGGGGGGCACTGCGAGAAAGATGATAAAGCTCCACCCCGAACTGAGCGGGGCCAGAAGCATGAGATGATAATAATTATTTCATATCCGAGACGTTCGCTGTCCTCCGCCCGAAAAAAGGGCGTCCGTTCGCTGCTCGGCTCGCGACGGGCGTGCTGCATTTACCCGGTAGGTGGCTGCCGGGAAAAGTTGATCGCTGAAATTTCATTGTAGTCAGGCGAATTTATGCTCGGCAATCGGGGACGACCCGCACCGGGCGAACGAGCGAACGAGCGAACAAGCGTCTCGCATTGTGCGGACGTATGTGTGGCGCCGGCTTTGAAGCCGGTTGCCGGTGCATCGGGCAATATGCAGCACCGGGCAGCCGAAGGGACACGTGAAGGGGTGGGGGGGGGGGCTGCAGAAATGAAAAGATTAGAGGGATGTTTCTATCAGGAACGAAGAATTATGCACTTGCAATCCGGCTGCGACCGGAAGCGCCAGAAGCGTTTTGCTGCTCGGTGTCGGCGGTTTTTTTCTCTTTCTCTCAACCGTAGACATAATGTTGCACGTGAGAATGGGATGAACCATATTTAAAGTTGTTTCTTATTGCTTCACGTGTGTTGTGCGAATTATGCAATCGAGCTTTTAAATTATTTTTGTTTTCGTATGATAGATTTATTTTTTATTCTTGCGGGCCATATGACTAATTAAGGTTAATATTATGATTCTGTTTGCATCTGTCAAGAAAGGTTTCACGGTCATGAAAGGTTTCAATATTTTTCATGATTTTGAACATTTTTTCTGCTGGGTCGAACATTTCTCGGAACTGATTTATTATCTTTACTTCTTAGTTTTTATATCTTTTTTTAGCTTAATATGAAAAACGTTTCTTTTACAGCTTTAAAATTTTGTTTTCATCAATGTTTTATCTCTTAGGATGTTTTTTTTTCCACCTTGAACATTGACTTATGTTACTTGAAACAAGTTCAAGATTATACATACTACATTATATTATTACTATAGATTCTTGTTTGAGCACGAATAGAGCTGATGAAAATAACTTTATAGAACTGACGAAGGAAGTTGTTTACGTAGCTTATGGTTCCGACGACATAAACAAATAGTAGAATAGAACCTCCACAAATGCCCCATCAATAATATCCAATAAATAGGGGATTTAGTTTGAACTGTGTGACAACGTTCATTAAGGGTATAAATAAATTTCTCAAATTTTTAACCTCTTTTGCGTTGCGCATGAAGACAAACAAAACAAACCATTGCTGCCCTCCATTAACGGCTTTAAAATCCTTTACCGCCGCTGGAAAACTGGTTCGTCCCAACCGAGCTGGTGCTGCGTTTTGCCCACTCCTACTACACGAAAGCACAGAAAACCAAATGCACATGTTTGCGTATTAGGTGCAAATGTATATAGATTACCCGGTTCGGTGTCTTTAGCGAAGCCGGCCAACCTAGGAAGCATTAGCTTGGGGTTTCTTCAGCACGACACGAAGCTCCTACTGCAGCGAGCATACAGATGGCTCCCGGGAACGCAGGGACGTATGTTCCGTTCTCCCTCCGGCCAGACCATTGTGCGTACGTGTATGTGCGCGCGTGTGTGTGTGGTTTGTTGGGAGGGGCCATTTTTCTCGCATCCCAGCCCCCACAGGCGCGCGCGCGCGCTCGTTCAAAATGGAAATAAGTACGATTGTAATCTGCAGTATTTATATGGATTACCGATGTTCAATTAGATTGGCGTCATCGTTCGAGTGCCAATTCGGCGCAGACCGACGAATCGGGTCGGCATCTTGCGTTTTCAACCGCATCCGGGTATCCGGAACGGCCTGGCGATGGTTTCCTTCGCTGTCACGGGGCTATTATTGCAAATGAATAATAATGGATTTTCGACGGAAACCATCCGCTTCGGGCATCAAATCGAGACGGCCAGCTAACGCCCAGTTTTCGGAAACGGTGGCGACGGTGGCGCAGCTTTGAAACGGTCGATTTGTCGTCGAAAGTCTTCGAGAGTGACGATGGTAGCGGCTCACTTTGCATATTGCGAAGACTTGCGAGCTTCAATCCGAGATGGGTAAAGGCTGTAGAATATGCTTCAAACGGGCTCCGCTGTGTCACTGCGTGTCCTTCAGTGCCGTCTCGTCAATTAAAGGTCTAAAAATAGTCTAAAAATAGCTCTGCTGAATGCGTTCGGCTTGTTAGGCAATTACTCATAGCTTGATTGAATTAAATGATGTCCCTTTTCTTGGAGCGAGCTGAACGGAAACTATAAGAAAAAATGCTGCCCATTCTTGTACGTTTCGGTTCATTGAGAAACAACAGAGGATTCATGAGACCAAATGGAGTAAGATACGATTGGGTTTATTTTAACGATAGCACTGTTATGTTCACAGTAGTGCGCGGGAAAGTCTGGCTAGAGTTCCTAATGAGTTTCTTTCGGTAATGCTCATTGAAATTTTCAAACATTTTATTATTGCAAAATATATTTGCTTCTTCGCAAACTCGTAACCCTTGCTCGTAACCTATGCTCAAAAGAGCATTCTACAGACCAAGAGTCTTCAATTTTAAAAGGAATTATTATTATTTTACAACAAGAACTGCTAAAATGAATAAGAATAGATTAAGATGTATTCTAATAAAAACGAACAATAACAAAGAGTCGCAAACTAACCGTCACCGGAGCAAGTTCCGGAGATCTTCCTAGTTACACGTATCAATGAAAATTCTACAGGATTTCATACCTCAAATACTTTGAGGAATTTTGTAAGAATCAGTTTCATCAAACTATATATGTTATTGTAGATGATAATGATCACGACTGAGTTTGCAAAAATATGTCCATTTGTTTTTAAATTGAATGTAATGCTAATTTGGTACAATGTCAAAAAGAGGTCAATGGAAAGAAGAGAGACGTCTTAAACTTTGCTTAAAGTCTCAAATCTTTAAAATTGTTATTGTTGATGAGTTTCAAGGATGATCCAACAATGCATCCGGTTACCGTGCTTAAAACATATCTTCACCATAGTAGATATAAATAACGTTATAAGAGCGTTAAGATGATTGCAATTACCGCAAAACATTTTGAGGAGATATACAAAAAACTCATTCCAAGTAAGCTAACGTTAAGAAAACGGACCCGAATTTAAAATGTTCCCCTTAATTCAGATTAGCGTTGCCCACGGTCTTTCCCACGGTTGCACACACCGTTCCGTTCGGTTCGGCCAAAGATAGACAGCCGCATCATCAGAAAGCACCCGGATCGGTTTGCGGCTCGCTGAGTGCATTGGGTGTGCCGTTTTGCTTACACAGCTCCCAATCGTAGCTGAGTCCGTCTTCAGCCTTAATCCGTACCGGAGGCGTCGTTCGGCGGCGCCTCCCCAAAGGCCTGTATCATTTCTTTATGAGGGTGATGATTAAAAAGAAAATTTGTCCCTTTTCTTGGAGCGAGCTGAACGGAAACTATAAGAAAAAATGCTGCCCATTCTTGTAGGTTTCGGTTCATTGAGAAACAACAGAGGATTCATGAGACCAAATGGAGTAAGATACGATTGGGTTTATTTTAACGATAGCACTGTTATGTTCACAGTAGTGCGCGGGAAAGTCTGGCTAGAGTTCCTAATGAGTTACTTTCGGTAATGCTCATTGAAATTTTCAAACATTTTATTATTGCAAAATATATTTGCTTCTTCGCAAACTCGTAACCCTTAACCTATGCTCAAAAGATCATTCAACAGACCAGGAGTCTTTAATTTTAAAAGGAATTGTTTGAGATTTGGATTTATTAATATTATTTAACAACAAGAACTGCTAAAATGAATAAGAATAGATTAGGATGTATTCTAATAAAAACGAGCAGTAACAAAGAGTCGCAAACTAACCGTCACCGCAGCAAGTTCCGGAGATCTTCCTAGTTACACGTATCAATGAAAATTCTACAGGAATTCATACCTCAAATACTTTGAGGAATTTTGTATGAATCAGTTTTATCAAACTATATATGTTATTGTAGATGATAATGATCACGACTGAGTTTGCAAAAATATGTCCATTTGTTTTCAAATTGAATGTAATGCTAAATTGGTACAATGTCAAAAAGAGGTTAATGAAAAGAAGAGAGCCGTCTTAAACTTTGCTTTAAGTCTCAAATCTATTAAAATTGTTATTGTTGATGAGTTTCAAGGATGATCCAACAATGCATCTGGTTACCGTGCTTAAAACATATCTTCACCATAAAAGATATAAATAACGTTATAAGAGCGTTAATATGACTGCAATAATCACAAAATATTTCATGGAGTTATACAAAAAACTCATTCCAAGTAAGCTAACGTTAAGAAAACGGACCAGAATTTAAAATGTTCCCCTTAATTCAGATTAGCGTTGCCCACGGTCTTTCCCACGGTTGCACACACCGTTCCGTTCGGTTCGGCCAAAGATAGACAGCCGCATCATCAGAAAGCACCCGGATCGGTTTGCGGCTCGCTGAGTGCATTGGGTGTGCCGTTTTGCTTACACAGCTCCCAATCGTAGCTGAGTCCGTCTTCAGCCTTAATCCGTACCCCCAGAGGCCTGTATCATTTCTTTATGAGGGTGATGATTAAAAAGAAAATCTCTCAGCAGGGAGTTCCGCGCGGCGCGTTGCAGCGCGCTGCAGTTGCTCCCCGGCACGCTGGCAACTCCGGAACAGTGCCGCAGTGTGAGCGCTTATCTTGAGCATCGCCGTTTGCTCCGAGTACGATTGCATTGCCCCCCGGGTTGGCGGCGACGTCTGCCGACGTCTGTGCTGGCCGTCTCACCCGCCGCTCCATCGCAGCTATCAGCAGCAAAGCGATAACGACACTCGTGGAAGTGGAAAATTTATATTTATTGTTCCCCGGGGAGCTGACCCTCTTCGGTTTCGGTCCGGGCTGGTCGGTTGGCTGCGCTGGACCGACCGAGCGGGTCCGGCCACTCCGCCAAGCATTCCCTAATAGCTAGAGTGGGAGTGATAATTGATTAAGACTTCTGCTGCTAAGGACTTTGAATGCTGTCGCTTTACGGCGTCGAAGCGATAACTGTTTCGCCGTTCGGGCTGGGGCTGGCGTCCTTGCTGGATGCGTTACACCAAGTTACGGAGAAATCGCCACAATGGCACTTACCACTGGGGCGAAGTGAAGTCGGGGCCAGATCTTCCCGTCGAGCGGAAGTAGTTCCATCATCCGAGAAGCAGCCGCATTCTTCCGAGATAATCGTAAAGAGTTGAGAAGCTTAAACCGAAGCAGAACAACGGAACGGACCGGTTTCGGAACGGAACCGTACGAAAATGGTGATTTGTTGCAACGCCGTCCGACAAGGTCGAAGGTCGACCCCTCCCAGTGTGGCCGGTGGAGCTGAAAAGTAACAGGAAACCGGACTGTATCTGCCTATCGATCGCAGTTCCCATTTTTTTCGCTCGCTACCAGCTTTGCGCTAATGTGTCCTTGTCGTTTGATCGTAAAAAGGAGCGCTTCCGCTGTAGTAAAAGTATGGCTGAATCAAAAAACAACATAAAAAGCTGGAAACTGAATGGAGCGTTTCAGACTGATTAAAAAATTCAAGCACGCACACGGCCCGCCCCGGGTTGTCTCGGGGCTGGGCGGACGGGCACGCGAGCGTGAAGAAGTTGCATGAATGTCGTTATCTTTGAGCTTGACGAAAAATTGATGATTGGTTCTGGTGCCTTCATCCACCGGCCGGCCGGCCGGGTCTATTTTGCGATCTACCAGGCAGGAGAGTTTTCTAGTTTGCCGTACATCTGGTTTTTCCCCGGGAACGGGCGTTAAACTAGCGTTACAGGGGTACTCGACCGGTCGGGGACAGCAGGGAAGACGGCGGCGGCGGCGGAAAAGTTTAATAGACTTTTCCGATTTTAAGTAAATTAGATTTTTCTCCCGTAGCGTTCCCGGTGCTTTGTGCACTTTCATTCCGCCGCTCGGCGTCGGCTTAAGCCGAAGTTTAATGCCATTAACTTTCACCGGCGTGAAGGCCAAAAGCTAAGGACGTGGTGGAGGAGATGGTCACAGAGAGTTGATGCGAGTAAAAACGAAAACAAAAATGAAACAAAACAAAAAAACACACAAAAAACCCTACCGCGACACCGGCAAGGAACAAACGTCGCTGGCAGGCGCTAAACCTTCTTTTTTGTAACCCACATTCCGTCTTCGTTGCGGTGGTGGTGGTGGTGGTGTTGGTGGGGATAAATAATGTTGAGCTGTGGCTCTGTGTCTTGTTGCTTTCATAATTTTACTTGAAGCTTAACGTAAAGGGAAGTGGAATCATATTTTGAGTCCTTTTTTTCTGCACGGAAACTTCCTTTTTAGTTTCAGTGGCAAAAACTGCGTTTTTTCCTTCCGGGAACGGGTCGAAAACGAATGAAAGGAAGTGAACTATCATAATGCGAGGATGAAACCATCTGATGACCGGTACCGGAGATCAGGTGAGGTGAGGTGACAGTACCGGACTGCCGAAAGAGGGGGAAAATGACTAATCTTTTTATTCTGCAAGAATTCGGATTGCTAATCTGTAAAGTCGGACGGAACGCTTCCTGGATCGTCCTCTTGAGAGATAATACTTGACTGCTTGTGATTGTCATACTAGGTGAAAATTTTCTTTCATTTTTTAGTTGTTTATGTGCACTTTCAATACGGTCTACATCATGTATCGCTTCGGTTCTTGTAAATGTAGGTTAACAATCGGGAATAGTTTTCCTAGTTCTGGGAAAGCAATCAATTGGTTTGAGTGATGCGGATGTTCACCTAGAAATACTTCGAACAGGGGCGGGCTGTTCCAGGTACGGATATAGCGTCCATCAGGGTCTTGAGCTAAGTGGGAGTTCGGAGATTATACCTTGGAAAACTGTCACCAGTTATGAAATGAATGCTCGTTTGGGGGCGTTTCGAGAGAAATTTGAAACCACACCGATCAGTCTTTCAGGTAAGAGCGGAAACGATATAAAACGATTGTAGTGTACCTTTTCGCAGAAGATTGTTGTCGTATCCACTTCTGATGAATGAAGAAACAATGTTGCTCACAATTGCAAAACATTAGCCAAATGAACATGCAAAAACATGTTGGAAATTGGTGAGAAGAACTGCAATACATAAATTTGTTATTATTTAAACAAGAAAATATATTTTAATATACAAGAGAGGACACACGAGTGAGGTAGGTAGAACAAACCGAACAAAGTATCAAACAAAGAATAACATTGAACGTTTGAATCGATTTTTAATTAAAAAACAATATGTTCAGATGGCCAAAATCTTCTTATTTGGTTTAAAAAGACCCTCATAGGAGTTGCTGATGAATAAGCAAATCATAAATCAAAGATCCAAGAAAATCACATAAAATGTATTGAGCTAATTTATTTCACATATGTCTAGTTAAATAGAAAAAAAACAAGTGAAGCTATAGTTATGAAGCAATGACAATTAAAAGCAATAACTTCATTACAGTTTTTAAATGAATATTAATCGTAATGAGTGCATAAACCTATGTAATTGACAACTTGTTTCTTCGAATTTTGATTCTTTTTCCAATGCTTATGAAATCTTTGAAGTCCGTACAATCCATGAATTTACCGGCACGTGTGTTTGCAAGTGCCTGTAAAATCACAAAATCACAAATTAAGTTTCGTTTCGCCTGCATCTTCGCCGAAGCAATTTCCTGCACCAAATTAATCTCCCTATCGAGCGAACCCAATCCGTGCGCAAACTCACCCGCTGTGGCCACAAATCTTTGTGTTCGTGTCTGCGTTACACTGCTAGCATTACATTTCATTATCAATCAATTTAATTAACTACTCCTGGCTGGCTGGCTGACTGGCTGGCTGGCAGGCGGAAATGGGAACACAAATTGTCAATTATCAGTTTACCCATTATTGAGTTAGCGAGTGCGAGTGAACGATTTGTAGCTTTGATGTCGGACATGAGCGCACGCCGGCACATGTAGGGCGATGTAAATTAGTTAGACGTTACACGTTCGCCGTGCTGTGGGCCTGTGTTCCGACAAGCGTCGCGGGGCTTTGCTGCAGTATCCCGCTGCCCGCCGTGCACACGGTCGAACACAGTCGAAGAGGCGAAGTCAATGATCTTAAGCATCTCAATTACTGCTCGAGCAGTTGCCCCATCCTGCCGGTTGAGTGCGCCGTCCTTTGTGAGCCGTTTTTACCCCGTGTGTGTGTGTGTGTGTGTTTGATGCCGCATTGACTGCCGAGTAGTCTCTGCACCGGATGCTGCTACGGGATGCCACGGCTACATTGTTGCCGAGGAACGGGTGAAAGAGAAATGTTCGATCGCCGAATTCGCCCAAGAAGCAGCCCGGGAGGTAGAACCGCACTCGAAAACAACATTATCACGTACCGTGGAGGTGTATCATCCACGCTGGGGGAAGCTGTTTTTACGCCCGTCCCCGCTTTCGAATCCGATAGAGCGGCGATAGAGAAAAGGCATGCACTATTCCCTGGTGCCCGTGAAAAGGGGGCACTGGGGGGCCTGGAGGTAGACTCAATCATTTGCCCGATTCAGTGAACGCTTATTCGGGAACCGGGAGCTTCACGCTACAGCTTCCGGTGCAGTCGGTTCGGGCGGTCGCTTGCTAGTCGAAACGCATCCCGAATTGCGAATGCGATGTAAGCAGATTTGATTTGATTTTATACTTATTCCCACCTCGCTCTCTTCAGCAACAAAAAAGGTGGAATCGCAACAGCGAGTAGCCAACAACCAGCCCATCAACCAAATAGAAATGGGGAATCAAATATTCCACCGACGATCGTGCACCGTTCGTTCGGTTTTTACGGTTGATGCTCACTTGTGAACGGTTGTGTGGGTTGTGTGGGAATGCATTCCAGAGACTACTGGGTTTATTCTCCGCTGATCGGGATGGTTTTCGAAAATGGGTTTGAATCTGACAGTTGTTCGAAGTCGCTCCTTCAACATATATGACAGTTCTTTAGTGAAAATGTCTTTAATAAACTCCTGTTGATCCTGGAGGAAAGTTAGAATGAAGTTACTCAATGCATTGTTAGAGCTATAAATTCGAAAATAGTTCAAAATTGAAAGTTTTCACGACTTCTCGAACGTAGACCCGTTCTCGATCAGTTCGTAATAAGCCTCGACTCCGGGCCCTGACTATCACTAGGTCAGCGGTGAGCGCCGCTGAGGGCGCGGGCATGATGGCAACTTTTCATGAGTAATTCCACCTCGGAGCGCAGTTCTTTTTCCACCTGTTTCTGTGAAGTCTCTCTCTGTGTGTGAGTGCACGCGCACACACACACAATGGATGGATAGTGAAAAAGTGAAGTTCTTCATTTAATTCCTCAAATCTCCCGCCACGTGCGCTCCCAACCTTCTCTCTCTCTCACACACGCAACCTCCGTGGATCACGTTCACGAAGACGTCTCGCGCCAGAAGACATCTTCATTTCCTAAGTGATTCAATATTCACCGTAGAACGTGGCGCACGTGGTAGCAAAACGGTGGCTGCCACGGTGTTCCCGTCACCGCGGTGTTCCCGTCCGAACCATTTCCGGGAGGGAAATGGGAAATTGGAACCGTGCGCGCCCGTCCAAGCGCCCGCCTGCCGTCCCCCGACCGGCGGCAACTTTGACGTGAACCACACGGAAGTGAGCAGTCGCTTAAGAGCAGGGCGGGCTCACGGTTACTTGCCGGCGTGCGGAACACATCATCAGGCGCTGTGGTGTGGCGTTTCTGCGGCTGAGAAATGGGGTTGTTTTGTGCCCGAAACCCGTCCTCGGGATGAATTCCGACCCGCCTGGCAAAAGGATAACGTGAGCGTGCTTACCTGCGGAAAGCGGGAGCGACACCCGACGCTGGTGGAAATTATTTCCCTTCGCACGGGGAAAGAAAGCAGCAACAGCACAGGAGAAGTGTTTTGCACATCAATCAAAAATTATTCATTTATTTCGGGTGCAACGAGTGTCACAGCGTGGCGCGCTTGTTGGGGGGGCAACGTCGGTGAAAGCTGGATGTGTCGTTTGAATCGTCTCGCAGACGACGTACCGGACGATGCTGCCGGCGTTCTGGCCGGCGCTCTCTACACGGCTAGAGGGCAATCTGGCCGGCCCGGTCGTCGGTGGCTCGAGTCGAAGAAAGGTTAGCCGCGCAAGGTGGTTGATTATACCGGAGGAATACCGCTTCAGCTGTATCATAATTTATGATGCAACATGAACGATCTGTTGCAGCACGCAGCCCGGAGCCCGGTTCGGACCGCACGCGGTGTGGGAGATTATTTTAATTTATCGCAGCCCCGGTGGGGTGCCTGCCAAGGAAGGAAATAATATGTTTTATTTCGCACCACTTTGCCGCACGCTGGGGCTGGGCTCGGTCTTGATCGGTGGGTTGAAACAGGTTTTGTTTGTGTCAGTACCATTTTGTTGTTGAGTTTAATGATCCTTAATCGGAGATGAAGATGGTGTAGGTTGCTGAAACTGAAAATTTTGAAAGGATTTCTAAGGAGATCAATTAATACTGAATTTAGACTAGATCTAGACTGATTTTAGAAGCCAATAAACGAATTTAAAATACTTTACGAGACAAATATAAGAATTTAAAAGTTTATAAAATATTTTACATGTCACAGTAATGAGGACGAAATACTGATTGTAGATGAAAAAAAATCAATTCAAATCAATATTAAAATAACGTATTATTCAATCTTATTTTCTAAATCAAATATTTAATATTTCTTCATTTGTTTCTATTGATGTTAAAACGTTTAAAACATCAACAACAAATATATTTTATTCAAAAAAAACCTTTGGTAAAATAGACAAGATAATTTGATTGGAACAGTAACTGTAACATATCTAAATCATTATTCAGGAAAACTCAAAGCAAAACCGAAAAAGTCGGTAATGAACACTCATATGAAGTGTAAAAAGTATAAATTTATAATTTCACATCAAAGAATCACATACATGCTTCCAAAACCCAAAATACACATTGCACTGTCCAGCTAATTGTGCGTGAAGAATAGATCATCGAAAAGCAATTCCATTAGTGTGGGTAATCGGTTGTACCACATTTTTCCACCAGTAAACTTTCGTTGCCGTGGAAGATCATTTATCAAAGCTCCCGTGGCCATTCCGCAATCGCCATGCAATTGCCGGGGGCTCTAAAATCATCCTTCAAAAACCAACACACACACACAGACAAAATATGGTAGGCAGTATATCAAACCGAGCCCATTGATAAAAAATATATATATCAATGTAATGTTTCTCTAACCGCTTTCGTGCTGGCATCGTAAACATCGTTTAGTGGCGCGTTTGTTCATCTGCTTTTCGCCAGGGGGGGGGGGGGGGGAGGTTTGTTTTGAAACATTTCAATTCCAATTGCCTCACTGATTCACCGACCAACCGCTGCAGTGGAGGGAGTGAAACATCGCAACAAAATCAAGATGCTGCGGAAGAAGCCGCGAACCGATCCCATCCCGATCGTGTCCTGGTTGGCACGCGGGATGGCCGCCCGCCCTCCGAAACCGGACCAAACCGGGGGCGGCATATGGACCGGGCAGCGTAAAAAAGCCATAAAGGTTGATAAATGGGAAAGTGTTTAGTGTTGGTTTATTTTTCATCCGTTTTTTGGTGTTGTTTTTCAGCGTCATTTCTTCAATTTTATATTCCCCGGGAAGCCACCGTTGCGGGGCGCTTCGGTGGGACGGATTGAATTGCCACCACATTACGGAGGGGGTTTGGCAGGCCGTACGCCGATGCCAACCCGTAATTTGCTAGATATTTTTTTTCACCCCGGGGTGGGGTGAATTAAAAACAGAAAGAAGAAAAAAACAAAGAAAAAACAGAGAAAATAGGAACAGTGTCATACCACTGCCAACGCGAGCTGATTTATGTACCGTAATGACTAGCGTCCGGGTGGGCCGCACAAAAGGGGTTGCCTTTTTTTGGTGTTGCTGTTGCTGCGTCCGTTGCCCTGCCTGGAAGCCCGGAAATCACACTCTCAACAACGCGGCGAACGCGGCCAGATTGAGCCCGTGCACGGTCTACCGGAGGGGGTCCATCCGAAAATAATTGCCAGCAATGGCGCGTAAAAGCTGCAAATCGATTGCTTTCCAGCAGCCGGCGAAACGTCCCGGGCGAAACGAGAATCAAAATTACCACCAGTTTCATTTGATTACTATCCTTAATGAAATTGCATCCTTTGCCGTTACGCTGTCTGACGGCGAGGCTCGTTCGGGCTGAGTGACAGGGAAAACCGAAACCGACCAGAGAGAAAGGATGTTATTTGAAGCGGTGCTGTAGCTTCTGGTACGTCTTTATTTGAGGGATTATTACGTTTCATTCAACGTGCTCATTGACGTTAAAGCTTACACGGGAAGGACGATGTTTCAATTGTACTTGACGGGGGCTTTCTTTCGGTGAGCTTCGGAGCGATGGAATCAATATTAGTTTTGATACTTTAAGCTAATGGGGGCTTTAAGCTTTGGCTCAATTCTCATGCTCGATAGGGTACTTATCTTGGACTTATATATTATAAAACATTTTTCAAACTTTACAAAGCACCATTTGAGCCGTGTTGCTTAATACCCAATTTCAAATTGTGACGTTTGTATGTGTGGGCTTTATTTTGATTCTTTTCTTTTCATTTTATGATAAATTGTGTGCTTTGTTGAATTTCATTTTCTAAACCACGCATGTTTGTTTGAAGTTTGATGGAAAAACGATTCTTGCTCTTTATGGCGCAAGGGACTTTCTGGAAGTTGTAATTGCTCAATTTTCATTCGATCTGCTCTCCAGTATGCGCAACTCAGATCGTTGTAACGGTAACGTTTTCAAACTCTACAACATCGTGCTTGAAATCGCCATGTCAAGGCATCTAGTCGACTCTAATAACACATTTTCGAATGTTTTCGCCAGAGTAAATAGTCTAGAAGGCAGCAAATCGCTCGCCCAACCAATGCTAGACCAACATCTTCCCGCTGAAGCACAATTTAGGTAATGGGAAACAGACACGCTCAGCAGCACAATCTACTAACAAGCACTTGATGTCTTTATCAAGGAGCTTGTTATAAAATTCGCATCAACTAATACGCTACACTTTCAAAGTCATTCCGGCGAAATCCTTACGATTAGCTTCCGCTGGATTTCGTTAGCTGCCGGAAGCGTACGCTTTGGATTTCGATGCAAAAGAAGCAAACAAAACCAAACAACAAAAAAAAAGAACAGACATCGCAACCCTACTAAGTGTCTTCCGAATCGGCTTGAGGGAGAGAGAGAGAGAGAGAGCGTGCAAAAGAGACAGAAGGAAACTGCGAAAAAACCCGGAAAATGTTGTGGAAGCGATAATAGGAGGCAGTGGCAGCCCGGCAACCTAGATAGCAGCGAAACACCAGCAAACCAGCCTGCATCGGATGTAACAAATCGGATAAATCTAATTAAACTTGATAACAGTTGTGTTCACACGCTGCAAGTATTTTCACCCCCTGCGGTGTGCTGCGGCGGGGCAAGGGTGCGCGGGGTTCGCTCCGTTCCCGTTCGGGGCCAACTGGCAACGTTACATCCGGAGCGTGTATGGCAAACAATCCCGCAAATCCATTGGTGCAGTTTAACTTAAATCTAAATCTCCAATTTTCCACCCCCCATTCCGGCTGCTCCTGCTCCTGGTGGAAATACCACATTTCACTCGGTATCATTTTTCTCCCTCTTTTGCTCTCGCTCTCTCTCCCTCCCTCCCAATCTATCTGCACAGGATCAGAAGGATCGCTGAGAATGAGTCGCGCCCGGATTGCTCGGAACTGGATCGAGGAGAGGGAAGTGTGAGATAAGCCACCCGGCTGGACGCGGCAGGCGGATGGATGGAAGCAGATGAGAAAGTTTTTCACCCAACCACACCCCCCCCCACGCCCGTTTGGCCGTACTGACGGGATCTTTCTGTTTTTGTCTGAGCCCGCCCCGGTTCTCGCTCATGTACAGCTTCATTTTAATTTTTCATTCCACGCCACGTCGGGAAAAGCGCTACTCCGACAGCCTGCACCAGCGTATGGCACCCGAAAACCACCGGGTTCCAGGTTCTTGATAAAGGGAAGATAAAGGAACCGAGCAGAGGTGCAGTGAGTGAAAAAAAGGTTGGACGAAAACCAACACACCCGTGAAAGGGAGAGAGAGAGAAAGAGCGAGTATCTCCATGTGGCGTTGTCCGAGCAGGAGGAGTTGCTGCACTCAAAACCACATGTACTGATGTTTTTTGGGGTCTTACAAAGAAAAGCAACGTGCGAACGATGAACCGAGGCGGGCAACGAGGCTGGGTGGGGTCGATAGGTATCGGTTTTTCCAATCCCATTTTCCGGAGGAGGAGGTTCGCAGGTTTTCGGCTGCTCTGAATTGAAGTTACATTAGAGCGAGCGAGCTTAAATCCGGTGGAAATTAGTTGCAACTTTCCACTACACAGGGGCCACTGTGCCCGCTCCAGCCCGGTCGGTTGTTATTTTTAGTGTCGCTTGAAGGCATTTTGCTCATCGCCCGTCTGTATCACTGTTGCACACATCGAAATGGCTGCCTAAATGCATGACGCTGCTCTGCTTTGCATTCTCGTGCAGCAACAGCAAGAATGGCGCTTGCATGGCCAGGCGCTCATTGTTTGAAATGTTGTGTGCCGAATTCGAAGAACCACAAGAGCAGCTTTCCACACACGCACACACAGTCAACGGTGTGCTCGAATCTGCGGTTGTGTCCAAACTTTGGCAATTTTTGCCCACCAGCACAATGCGCGCTGCCGGGATGTGTTAATGCAAAGTTTGACAATGCGTCCCGGGTAAGTCGGACGCGATTTCGCTCTCAGAACGAGCGGCTTTCATCCTTCTTAAATTGGTTTTCGCTTCCCTTTTTTGGGGAACGGGAGGCCACCGGGAGCGCCGGCAGTGTCTAATGAGATTTAAATTGTTTCCATATTTAGAGTCGCGAGAGTTGGGTCAGAGCGCGTGTCTTAGGACGCGGGCTTAGCGTAACGGGTGCGAACGGGCTGGCGGCCGGGCTGGTATTAAGGTGGGCGCGTTCCACCATCGCTGTCGCTGGTGAAAAGCGTAAATGGCTACACCCTAATGCGAAGTAATGGGGGAGTTGATGGCGCGTCAGGGGACGCCAACCGCGTCGGTCGGTGGTATTGGTTTATCTGGAATTTGCTCAATTGTCAGGATATGTTTTATTTGTCGATTTCGATTTAGTGCTTTTGGTGCATTCCATTCCCACGTTAGCTTTAAATTTCATTTGTTGATGTGTGTGTGTTTTTTTTAAGTAAAAGTCAAGTTTCTTTTCAAACGGTTAAATTGGGAAATAAACTACCTCGAATAACACTCGGGTTTATATGAACCGAATAGGAATAGTTATTCGCAGAGGTTATTTTTTGAAAGAGTCTATACATACAGAAAAATCTTGCATTTTGTAAATAATATTATTCATATTCTAAGTTATTCAGGCTATCATAGAGAAAATATGAACAACAAGACAAGCCGAATACGAAGATATAAATGTTAAATGTCGAATCACAGTTAAACAACCCTAACGATATACCTGAGATACGAACAACATGAATCAACAAGATTACAATACCATATGATTATTAAAACACTTCAATCAATGCATAAACTCATACATATTCACGCATAAATGCATGTTGTTCTGGGATGTCTGTCTCTAGTAAAGAGTGTCTATCCGGCTATGAATAAATCAGTCTAGTAGGCCGTAACACACCGGACATGACAACACAGATCGTGACGACTAAGAAGAAGAAGAATATATAGATACGTCAAGTGAGAGTTTATCTGAGTTTATCTTCAAAGTAGTGTTTGAACAAGTATCTGAAGTATATAGTAAAATTTTGTTATAAAAACGTCATAGAAATAATGAAAAATATAGAAAAGGATAACAAAAGTTTCCCTTTAGCGATGATGTTGCCCATTGCCGACCACTGCTCACAACAAAACAACCCGATCCCGATCCCCCGGTGGAAGTGGTCTGGCGTGTTTTTGTTAATGCACTCTTAATAGATTTCAAAGTACGCCAAATATCTCGCGCGCCTGTCGACAGTGTTTAGCATATCGGATTAGCCCCGGGGCATCCGTCCGTGGGGTTTACGGGCGTCGGGGGCTACTTCGATTGCCCACCCGTTGCCAGCCAGGCGAACGCCATGGGTGTCACTTACTCCACGGCCTGCTGCGTTCGCTTGCGATTCCGAATAGAGGACCATATTTGAAAA
>KZ070481.1:93068-116704 GCA_002091845.1 Anopheles cracens
CGGCTGGCTCACGGTGGGTAGTACCATGGCGCACCGCCACCGATTGCACTATCGGGGATCGGTCGCTACTTGATCTTCGGTCCGGAGCGGAGATCGGCTTTTCCAGCGTACGCCACTGCTGGCAGTGAAGTGAACACACGCCAAAAATAGGCTCCATGCGAACTGTGGATCGATTTTTTTTCTCTTCACACCACCACCTCAGACGGATGGGTGCAACAGCCACTCGGGGGCGCGAGATGCACGCGAACAAGCGCTGCAAATCATCATAAAAGTCATCTGCCGGTTGGTAATCGATGCAACATACACACACACACACAGCACGGGAGATTTTGCCGAGAGAAAGGGTTGCTTGCAGCTGGGGCGAAGAATAATGCACACGGATAAAAGGGTATTGCTTCTTATCGATTGCTGCAGCGTGCCTTGGTGAGCATTTGAGACAAACGGAACGCAAACGTGCTGGGTGTTGTGCTGCGGTTCACAGCATTCCACCATAAATGTCGTGAGCCGTTTTGCATCTGCCAACAGAAATGCAAACATATTCCAACATTCTGCATCATGCGTCACATCCTAATGTCTTCGGTAATTACCCTTGTAACTTATAGACTTTTTCAAATAATTTTGAATGAAAAATACGATTTTCTAATGAATATATTGGCTCTAATACTTAACTATGTGGACGCTGTTTATTCAAGGAAAAATGAGTTTACGTTATGTTCCAACATCGTAAATGTATATTATACTGCTTATGGCATGGTTTCAAATATTAGACTAACACTACGCCATGTAAACATTCTTTTCAAACATTTATGTAATCGCTACACCCACCGTACGCAAAACGTTACTCAAGTGAAGCGAACAGAATTAATGCTTAACGATTGAATGATTCGTATAATTAAGAGTCTATTAGTGTGACAATAGGTGAAATACTGCAAGTAATTGTCGATCGGATCAGATGTTGCTTCATTTGTACTGTATTTTTTTAAAATAAAACGTTGAATAGAGTTATCGTTCAACTCCTAATGTATGAGAAACATAATAAAAATTAAAAATAACCAGAATTAATTACTCAAAAATTCAATTCGCAGCAAGATGAAGCAAACAATCTCACGAAACGGACGATGGGTTTGAGCAGGCAGTGAACATGTAAGCATTCCGCAACACGATCGCCTAAGAGCCCGTGGAAAGAAGCATAATAGGCCGTTAAATTGGAAATGTGTTACAGGAAAAGCAGTTACAGCGAAACATTGCGTAAGAGAGCGTGACCCCGGCCGGCCGGCCGGGGCCAGGAAGCAGTTGTCTCTTTATCGGGAAGTGAACTCTACCCGCGCGGCCGACCGTGCGCTCGGGCCGGCTCTGGCCCAAGGAAAACCAGCTTTCGCCTTCCCGGTACCGAACCGCTCGTGGCGGCAGCAGCGGCAGCAGGGTGCAGCCGGTGCTGTCAACCTTGCCACACGATGCACGGTCGACTTTCTGCGGCCGTGCTCGCGCGAGAGTAGGAAGCGAACGCGCCGCAAGTCAGGTGAACACGCCAGTCCGCCAATCCGGTCCACCAGAACGAGGTACCGCCGATGCTTCAAGGAAGTCGCCGGATGAATGGTGGCCTCTCGATGAAAGCTAAGAACTGATTGACCCTCCGCTGCCATTGTTCGGCTGCAGGGGTGGCAGGATGATTCATTAGTTTTGACGAATGGTCGAATGGTCGAAGCGGCGGCGTCGGTTGCGAATGGTAATCGTTCGAAGACCATAATTAAGGATCGCATTCCAGTCGCTGTAGTTTAACGATTTTACTCCTCTCGCTCTCCCCAAGCCACCCACCGGGCCCAGTGGCAGTGGCGACGGTGGAACGGTGGTGCATGAATCATTCAATAATAATGTTGCGGTTTGCGACCAACGGTACCAAACCGTGTGCACCCATGGAACGGGCTGCCGGGTGCAATTCTGGCCGTTAGCGGTCAGAACATTTAATATCGGGTCGTGTTTACCGGTGCAGTGTTCGCTGACAGGGGGAGCTCGTCTGCGAGCTTTCGGGAGCCGTTAAAGTAATATGGTTATTTGTGGAGTTTTGAGAAAACTTATATTTCCAGCTGGGGATCGAGTTGAATCAATAACTTTAATAGCATTAATTTTCATTCGAATTTTACATTCTACATTATTTTGCCAACCCCGTTCGAGGAAGATGTGGTGTTAAATTATACAGAAGATTATAATTTCCATATTTTTAAGTGATTAAATTCAATTAATTGGTCAAACAATTCCGGCCACAGTTTCAACCAATCGAAACAGGCTTCATTTGTGATGCTGAAATAAAACCGAATTCAACCAAAAACTATTTGAAAGGTTAATCGATTCATTTCGTAAATTATCGCTCAGCACAAAAACGATTGTGATAATTTTTTCACCTCGTGGAAAGAGAAAGTGACGCATTTAAATATTTCCACTTTAATTGTTATGATACTACCGAATATATCTTAATTGCCTATCGCATTCATCGCTACAAATATCTTTTGAATATTTTATGAATAAAAACGAATCAATAATTCAGTTTGATGATAAATAAAGCAAATTGTATTTAAATGAATCACATTTTTTCACGGAAGTTAGAACATGCCTTTATTATTTAATACATTTTGTTTTTATTTTATTTATTTGATGCGCTTTTGATCCTCCAACTTTTTTAATAATTGGAAAATAATTTTAGAAATCTATTATATGACTTTTTGTTTTAAGATGCAGTAGAAAATCACTGGAAGTTTTCCTTTGCCTTGTAAATGTAATACATACCTATGTTTTAAACGAGATAGATTTATCTGGAATATTATACTAAATATGGATATTCTTTTATCATACTGCAAATATATGAAAATATTAACTAAAAATAGAAAGCAAATGTTTTTTTTTTTGTTTTACATGTATTCCTAGGCAAATAGAGTGGCTAAACTGAGCTTTCGGGTCCCTGTTTTTTACAACAATGCATCAACCACTTCCCAAAGCATGCACTAATAAATACCAAACGCATACGCCATAGTGATTGCGCACTAAATTGCGGATAACGGATCCCTTAACATCCCTTGGACGTCGCATAAAGTTTATGTAATTTCAACACACTACTGCACACTACTGGAGCGTCCGAGTATCGTACCTCATCGGCATCGTTCAACCGGTCGCCGTGTAATTGCCCACTCACTCGCTTGACTGCCCAATTTCGGATTCAATTAAATTATTCCGTTGTTTTCGCTGTCGGTTGCTCTCTCCCTCCCACCCCACCCCACTCAGGACCGACCCGGCGCCAGGTGAAGCCAAAGCTCGCTCGGGATGATAAAACGATACGGCAACGGACAAATGTTTATGCAAACACACCAACACCGCTACCGGAATGAAATAAAGCAATTGCAGCATAATAATGCTCTTAGTTTTGCTCTTGCGGGTCGGATCGCGCCTGGCCAGTGGAGTGGGTGGGGAGGGGGGTGGGGGGCATTCGCAACATAACCTCACCGTGACCTTTACCCTGGGTCCCAGTCACTGGTCGGAACCGGTGTGCTGGCTTTGCAGCTCATCAGCTGCCGGGGGCGTGCGCCACCTGCAACGAACCGATCAATTGCAACGATTGGCCGCGAATGACGACGCTCGAAGCTGACCCGCAAATGGAATGTGAAAAATGGACTCCAAATTCTGTCGCTAGTGCATGTAATTACAGACTGCACTCGGTTTTGCTCCCCGAACGCCGGCAAAGCGTGTCCCTGAAGCAGAGGCTAGCACAAGCGAGACGTACGCGCAGTGCAAACTAAATTACATGTTGTGCAGTTGTATACTTGAAAACGCACTCAACACACACACACTAGCGCCGAAATCGACATGAAATTTGGTGCTAACACAATGTGTCACAAACAAAGTACGAGCCGTCGAGCAGTTTTTCATTAGTTTTGACGAATGGTCGAATGGTCGAAGCGGCGGCGTCGGTTGCGAATGGTAATCGTTCGAAGACCATAATTAAGGATCGCATTCCAGTCGCTGTAGTTTAACGATTTTACTCCTCTCGCTCTCCCGAAGCCACCCACCGGGCATTGAATCCGAAATTGGGCAGTCAAGCGAGTGAGTGGGCAATTACACGGCGACCGGTTGAACGATGCCGATGAGGTACGATGCTGGGACGCTCCGGAGGGTCTGGGAGGGGCCGACAGGGGTCCGTGCTGTGTGTGTGTGTGTGTGTGGATGCTGGGACGTTCAGGGGCTTGCTGCACCGAAATAGGCGCTATCAGGTTCGCCTGGCCGGGAATGATTAGAAGCTTCTAACCGTGCATTATTTACATAGGCATTATCGAGCCTATGACGGTGGTGGTGGGTTTCGTTTCGGTTGAGATGGGCCAGGGAATATGTGTTACTATCATGCTTTCATTAGCAGGATTAATGTAGCCAACCGTGAGACATGATTGAGCAACACACGCGCGCACACGGCAGAATGGTTTGCTTTTATAGGATGACATTCAATTTAAACGTTAAACGTATAATAATCGCCGAATACATTACTGTGGGATGCATTAGTAATATTGTAATCGTTCCTCATCTTCACAGTCGTTGCAGAAGTGAGCAAACGACTCGCGAATGCCGCCCGATGATGGTGATGAAGTTACTTACTATAAAGACGTTAAAAATCACGAGCCCTGTCGAGTGGAACACACCGAAAGATTGACGCTCGAGCTAATTAATTATGATAAGCACGCCCAGTTTAAGCAAAACACCCTGTCATTTCTATTTGGTTTCATAAGAGGATTTGGCTTTTGATTTTGATATGATTATAATGCCGTGGGTTATTTGAAGAAATAAATCAATGATGTGCTTAACGAGCACCTTAAAAAATAGCAATAGCTCGTGAATGGTTTTTATGATACCTTGACGATTACTTGATTAATTAAGAATTTTTATTTTTAATAAGCAAATTATCACTTTTATAATACATTCATCATCTTTCCCAATACTTTATATAACTCTTCGTTCCTCTCGATAATTTGTATAACCGATTAGTCATTTAAAAAGTCTTTGAATTAATGTTAGGTAAAATGAGATTCAGATCATAATTTTGAATGCATCTTTGAACTAAATGAATTAATCTGAATCTTTGAAGCAAAGATTCATGAATCTCATGAATCTCTGAATTTGATCTTTCTAAACGATTTTGATCTGACAACACCATTTCGCGTATGGTTTTGTTCCAACACGTTTCGTTAAGAGATTCATTATTCCATATTATTCCATTCTATTCCATTCTTTCATGAATCTGGAAAGGTTAATGAATGAATCTGAATGAATCATACATGAAAGATTCCTGAGACACAACATTACTCAGAATGGTTTGTATTATGCGACCGTCTCGATTAACTATATAAGTTGACATGATTGAACAAGATACATAGAGTTTAGGACAAATCAACTAAATACGAATGTAATTAAGAATGTGAATGTAATATGGGTACAATATAAACTCACAATTCATTTCATGAAAGTGAGCACATTCCGAAACAATAATAGGTCTTTGGAATAAATGTGATGGAAAATACTCAAATCGCGAACAATACCTGTAAGCTTTCCACATTTTCGATGTTCAAAATAATCGTTTTGCCACTGTCTGATGGTTAAAAAACAGTCAGTTCTTACACAAATCTTGACACCTATTCTGTTTGCTATGCTTCTTCAATATAACAGAATGTTGCGAATGTTGAGAATGTTGTATAATGATTCAAGATTCCTGACAAATTCCTGGGGTTTTATTAGACTTACAAGAAAACATACTTAGAAAGTTGTTTCCTCATAACTTTCCAGCAGCGTCGACGAAATTCAGTCCGTCTCAAATTAAAGTAGCTGAAAAAGCTTCTTCGAAACCTAAAGCCTCGAGCCGACATCCGGAACGCGGATCGTCAACAACGTGCTCCAAAATCGAAGCTTCCAAAATGCAGTGAAATAAACCGAACCGAGCAGGTTCGAAGGGAACCGCCTAAACTCCCGGCACCGTGAATGTTTGAAATGAAAACATTACTTTTAATTGCCCGCGCCCAGTGTAACACGCAGCACGCAGCAGGCACCGGGCTTTCACGGTGCCTTCGGAGAATTTCACTCCCACTCCCTGGGTTCCCGGGCAGCGCAGCGCATGCAAGCGGAACGCTCCGAGTGCGTGATTCGTGCAGGGTTGCTTTTACTGCCGACAGCTAAATCGAACCGCTACGCGTATGCGGCCGCAGGCACCGGCCCGGGATTGCGGTACTTCACGGCAGAGCCATCCACCCACCAGACGGAAATCGGAACGACGACGACGACGGTTGGGACGATTCCCGATAGACACCGCCGAAAATAACAGCCCCACTCACGCAAGCTCCCGGGGAGAAGGTTTGTATCACGTCACCTTGCTTAATATTCGAGCCCTGTCATGTTCGATCCTCTCTCTCTCTCGCTCCACCTGTAGAACGGCACGAACGCCATCGAACAATGTTCCACTTGTTCGGAGCTTATCCTTTCCCGCGGAAATGGAACGCACGAAGTGAGCAAACGGCTCGCGAATGCCGCCCGATGATGGTGATGAAGTTACTTATTATAAAGACGTTAAAAATCACGAGCCCTGTCGAGTGGAACACACCGAAAGATTGACGCTCGAGCTAATTAATTATGATAAGCACGCCCAGTTTAAGCAAAACACCCTGTCATTTCTATTTGGTTTCATAAGAGGATTTGGCTTTTGATTTTGATATGATTATAATGCCGTGGGTTATTTGAAGAAATAAATCAATGATGTGCTTAACGAGCACCTTAAAAAATAGCAATAGCTCGTGAATGGTTTTTATGATACCTTGACGATTACTTGATTAATTAAGAATTTTTATTTTTAATAAGCAAATTATCACTTTTATAATACATTCATCATCTTTCCCAATACTTTATATAACTCTTCGTTCCTCTCGATAATTTGTATAACCGATTAGTCATTTAAAAAGTCTTTGAATTAATGTTAGGTAAAATGAGATTCAGATCATAATTTTGAATGCATCTTTGAACTAAATGAATTAATCTGAATCTTTGAAGCAAAGATTCATGAATCTCATGAATCTCTGAATTTGATCTTTCTAAACGATTTTGATCTGACAACACCATTTCGCGTATGGTTTTGTTCCAACACGTTTCGTTAAGAGATTCATTATTCCATAGATTCATGTGATCCATGAATATATAGAGATTTATACGATTCTTTAGAATCTTCATTCATGAATCTGGAAAGATTAATGAATGAATCTGAATGAATCATACATGAAAGATTCCTGAGACACAACATTACTCAGAATGGTTTGTATTATGCGACCGTCTCGATTAACTATATAAGTTGACATGATTGAACAAGATACATAAAGTTTCGAACAAACCCTCTAAATATGAATGTAATGAAGAATGTGAATGTAATATGGGTACAATATAAACTCACAATTCATTTCATGAAAGTGAGCACATTCCGAAACAATAATAGGTCTTTGGAATAAATGTGATGGAAAATACTCAAAACGCGAACAATATCTGTAAGCTTTCCACATTTTCGATGTTCAAAATAATCGTTTTGTCACTGTCTGATGGTTAAAAAACAGTCAGTTCTTACACAAATCTTGACACCTATTCTGTTTTTCTGGGCCGGCGCGGAAAATGAGGTCTGTATTCCGATTCCGAGGAGGGAAGTTCCCTTCGGGACACCGGTTCGCGTCGGTTTTGCGTTAGGAGGAGCGACGGACGGACAGCCCCAGAACGAACACACACACATAAGTCGAAAATTGGACTTTACTTTACCGGTGCAAGCTGGATCCGATTGCGATACATGCAGCGTGCCTGGTCTATGCTTCTTCAATATAACAGAATGTTGCGAATGTTGAGAATGTTGTATAATGATTCAAGATTCCTGACAAATTCCTGGGGTTTTATTAGACTTACAAGAAAACATACTTAGAAAGTTGTTTCCTCATAACTTTCCAGCAGCGTCGACGAAATTCAGTCCGTCTCAAATTAAAGTAGCTGAAAAAGCTTCTTCGAAACCTAAAGCCTCGAGCCGACATCCGGAACGCGGATCGTCAACAACGTGCTCCAAAATCGAAGCTTCCAAAATGCAGTGAAATAAACCGAACCGAGCAGGTTCGAAGGGAACCGCCTAAACTCCCGGCACCGTGAATGTTTGAAATGAAAACATTACTTTTAATTGCCCGCGCCCAGTGTAACACGCAGCACGCAGCAGGCACCGGGCTTTCACGGTGCCTTCGGAGAATTTCACTCCCACTCCCTGGGTTCCCGGGCAGCGCAGCGCATGCAAGCGGAACGCTCCGAGTGCGTGATTCGTGCAGGGTTGCTTTTACTGCCGACAGCTAAATCGAACCGCTACGCGTATGCGGCCGCAGGCACCGGCCCGGGATTGCGGTACTTCACGGCAGAGCCATCCACCCACCAGACGGAAATCGGAACGACGACGACGACGGTTGGGACGATTCCCGATAGACACCGCCGAAAATAACAGCCCCACTCACGCAAGCTCCCGGGGAGAAGGTTTGTATCACGTCACCTTGCTTAATATTCGAGCCCTGTCATGTTCGATCCTCTCTCTCTCTCGCTCCACCTGTAGAACGGCACGAACGCCATCGAACAATGTTCCACTTGTTCGGAGCTTATCCTTTCCCGCGGAAATGGAACGCACCCGGTAAAGTTACAAACGATTATTAGATAAATTGCTTCTCGAACCGTCCCCGTGCGTGTCACCTGGTCCCGGGGCCCATTCGGTCGTCATCGGCGTAGAAGGGGCCGAGGTGAAAATCCAATTACGCGCTTCCACTGTGTCAGCTAACTGTACGGTCTCGTTCCGTTTACGGGCGTGCGTGCATTTCGGGGTCTTTACCCAGCGCTGCATCCGAATGGGCCGGCGCGGAAAATGAGGTCTGTATTCCGATTCCGAGGAGGGAAGTTCCCTTCGGGACACCGGTTCGCGTCGGTTTTGCGTTAGGAGGAGCGACGGACGGACAGCCCCAGAACGAACACACACACATAAGTCGAAAATTGGACTTTACTTTACATTCGCTTTTATCATCACATGTAATTTGCCTGATCGGAAAGGTAAACAAACCTTATCGATCTCAAACAATAGCCAACCGCGAACACACACACACACGCGAGTTCATAGTAAATAATTTTCACTCGAACCATACG
The DNA here is from genome assembly GCA_002091845.1 of Anopheles cracens. NCBI lineage: Eukaryota > Metazoa > Arthropoda > Insecta > Diptera > Culicidae > Anopheles > Anopheles cracens. The sequence continues at coordinate 102,279 of KZ070481.1, forward strand.
TTTTCGGAGAAAGAATCTGCCGAAATCATGCAATAACAAACGCCAGCATCCGGCGGTGCCTTCTCATCCGGAAGCCCATCAAAAGGCTTAACCACAAACTCCGAAAGGCCGGAAACGAATCGATCAATTTCTGATGGAAACCACGGCACGCAGGCACGGAGGCCCGAGTTATTAATGGCAACGTTGTGATATTATTAATTTGTCTAGTGCCATTGAAATACCTTCCAGCTCATTGACATTAAAATTGAAATGAATTATGGCGCCCCGGGAGCGGCCAGGCGGTGTGTGTCACACCGAGGGAGCCGGTCCGGCGGGCGCCCATCAATCCCGCAACCAATTTCGTGCCGTTTGACCCAATTTTTACGCTCGTTTGCACCGGCGCAGCGTCACCCGGCAGCAACGCGCTAGGCCATATGGGCCGGGGCGATGCGGCGATGCATAATAAGCGCTGCATTTGTGAAATGGATTGTGTTTAGCATGTGTTTTGTTTTGTGTTGCGCTTTTTATTTGCTGCTTCTTTTGCCTCACGTATGGTGGCACGGATCACTGGCGCTGGGAGTCGCTGGCGGTGAGCTACATGTTAATCGATTCGCCTGTAGCATTATGTTGCCAAAAACCCACCAACCCCGGGCCGGCGGACCCCAAAACGTAACGTGCTGCCGTAACGGAGAACCCGGCCACCCGGCCGATCGATCCACCGCAGAAGCGTGTTGTGCAAATAGCGGCGCAAACACACCGAAAAAAGAGGCACAGTCTGTCAGCAGCAAGGAGCCCAGGGCAAGGAGGTGACTGGCAAGGTGGGCAATATTTTGAATGACACACGCTTTGAGAGGTGAAGTGAATATAAATGGTGATTATGAAGGCTTTATGGCTCTGCAGTTTTTCTTATTGCAGTTAAGTTGATTTAAAGTATTGAAAATAAAATTAAACGGCGGGAGACAAATTACACCCGAGGCAGCAAGTCTCCGGGGATGCGTGACAAAATAATAAACGGGGTAACATTGAAGTTAAACTTACTCAAGCAACTCGATATCGGGTATGGAAATGGTAAGACTATTCCACGATTCATTCGACAGCTGCTATCTGGAAGTTAAAGACATATGAACCAAGATAGGTAACCCTCACGTCAGCGTAGGAGGATATCATATAGGAGGAAAAGCAGAAGAAGAAGATGAAGAAAGAGAAGAAGACAAAGAAGAAGAAGGATAAGAAGAAGAAAAGAAATGAGAGTTCGAGAAATAAGTAATCTAAACAAATAACTTCAAACAATGTAATTACTTTGACAACGTTCAGTCTTCTATGACTTACATTCGATTTCAATGAAATGTTATTATAACATTCACAGTCAAAGTATATTTTAAGAGGCAATAAGCCGTCGAGAAAACTAGGAACAACAAAAATACCCCGAGATAAGCTCCTGACCGATTGGCGACATGCAAACATTCGCTTTTATCATCACATGTAATTTGCCTGATCGGAAAGGTAAACAAACCTTATCGATCTCAAACAATAGCCAACCGCGAACACACACACACACATACGAGTTCATAGTAAATAATTTTCACTCGAACCATACGTTTTCGGAGAAAGAATCTGCCGAAATCATGCAATAACAAACGCCATGGATTCCTGGGGGTGTGCTGAACTTGAGGCCCGGGTGAGACTCGTTGGCAGAAGTTACAACACTTCCGCTGGGAGTTGACGCTACGTATGTTTCTTTCATGTCGAAGTTACGGGGATTTTTTCGTACGTGTCATCAGCCTTTCGCAGGAATAGGTTGCTTTGTGCTCTCATTGTTCGGGAGGAATCTTTTTTTTCTGCCGTTTTGATTGTTGTATGTTTGAGAGCGAGCACGATGATGATTCGAATAAGTTATTTTTGGTTTCAATAGGTAATTGCATACGACGTGTAATGTGCGTTTGCGTTCCGGGTTTGGCATTAGTCATAGTGCATGTAACATTTACGATTAACTTTTTCCATGAAATCGATCAATTTATTTCATTTCTTTCGTTTCCTTCAAGATCAACAGTTTCAATCGTAAAATGTAAACAACTGTACAAGATTCCAGATTATGTTACAAGATGCATTATTGTAAGCAAGGTGCTTCACTAATTAATAATGTGATTGATCGATCGAATCCTTGAGAACAATGAGTCCTTGCTTAATGATGAGGACGATGTTGAAAATGAAGTTCCACCTCTTACTTCTTAACAAACATATTTCGATACCAGCTTGAGCTCTCACAAAATGAGGTTGTATAATATACCTTTCTTCTCTGACGTATTGTGTCATAAGTTTGAAATAGAGAGAAAGTAGAGAGAAGAGCCTAAATCTTTCATCAGGTTATCATTCGAATTGCCGAATTCTGAAGTCAAAGGTTCGCAAAGCAAATATTTCAAAATTTCTAGAACCTTCATAAACCACAGCAATTCTATTCCAACTGGTCGCTATCATCAGGGGAAATAGCTATTTCTTTCAAACGTACTTTTACCTTTACAATCGTAAAAAGTTGCTGTTCATTTTTTGTTGAATTTGACGAATTAATTTTGGGTTTGTAGGGTTGCTTGTGTTTTTAGAGAAGGAAGTTTTGTTTTGGTTGAATTTCAAGTGAAGGAAAGCGTTTCATATAGCGCCTCTAATCACTCAAATAATGAGCATCATCCGCGGAGATAAACTAACCTCTCTTTTTAAAAAGTTGAACTTCTTCTGGTTAAAGAAATTTTGATGGATTAAAAAAAACCCTGTTTCTCTATCATATCACAATACAAATAGAAGAAAAAAGGAACTCATCCTTGGTTTCCCATTTAAGTTTCTGCAGTTCGTGCAACAACGAGGTGAGCTGTACCATTAGCAAAGTTAAGCGTGTTGGAAGAGATCACGACGGAACAGTAGAAAAAAAATAAACCCACACAAACAAACTTTCCGCTCGATTCCCATACAACTCCTAATCGTGCACATGGTGCGAATTCCGGTGCTCGAGATTCAAGTGTACAGTGCCGATACGTTCGCAGCAACACCAAATGCACCGACTCGCGTTCGCCTAACCAGGCAGGCGGTTAGGAATTGATGGAAAAAGTTTTTCTTTCCCGCGGACACAAATAAAATGCTGTGTGTGTGTGTGTGGGCGCTTCCGTTCGTCTTCACCTTCGGGCGTGCACGGTGCACCCGGGTGGAATCGGTGAATTTCTATCAGTGTCACCGCGTGACAGATGAACCCGGCGAAGGAACGCGCGTGCACCTCCCCGCGCCAACCAATAGTAAACCGATACAACTTCGAAACACGCAAAGTGCGCACGAACGCGAGGCGGAAAACAACAAAAAAAGTAATCAGTGTTCCATCCTGCGATCCTTAGTTGCACTTATCGGTTTGGCGTGGTGAAGCGGAGTCCGCGAAGAGCACTCGTTCGGGGAAAACTATTGACAATCCTTCCGATGTCGTTCGTTCGCCGTGTCCTCCGTGGCCGCCAATATGTTTCGCACGAAACCGTGCATCGTGCGATCATTGACAGTTTCGGATTCTGCTTTATTTTAACTTGGAGCCGCTGCAGGCGGGAGTTGCCTTTCCCCTAACGAGCGACGACCAGTGAAGGCGTTCGCCCTGCGTGACGATGGGCTAGGATGCGGCGCGATTTTCCGGCTCGGAAGGCGCCACGTCCGGAAGAGAGGAAGGTTTTGCATTGCACACTGCACCTTTTGCGTTTAGTTTTCACCCATGCGTTTTCTTTTACCCGCAGCGTCTGTGCAGCTGTCAAGTGAAGATTTTCCAGCTTATTTCAGTTGATTTGGAATCGCGTTCAGACCGCACCCGCACTGCGCATTCCTGTCTCTCTCTCTCTCTCTCTCTCACGCATTGGTTGCTCGTGAGCAGCGTGATTTTATGTACGGTGTAGTACGCCCGAGTGAAACATTCCTGGAATAGTCCGATCCTGCCGGAATGGGAAGTGTAAGTGGCAGTAACTCGCTGGCAGGTGAATATCCAGCACTGCGGTAACATCCGCCCGGGAGCTTATCCACCGCACGGACCGGTGTGGCGAGCTGGCTTGGCAGCTGAAGATGGGAGCTTGTCGTCGAACGGCAGAACGAAAGCGTAGTGGTTCCGGCATTGCGCCGGCGAGCCCTGGTTGATGCAGTTGATTGGTACGGTTCCGACTGTGGCAGACGGTGCGTTTTCCGTCGTTTTCAGACTTTCCGACAGCAATTAGTTGGGAGCGATCAAACATTTATCCGGTGTAAATTTCCGATCGTCTGGCGCGGTAATCTTCCGGTAACGACCAGTTGACAACCGTTTAGTGATATGATTGAGCATCGGCTTGTCAAAATATTATGGACAGCCGTGTATGATGCAACCACATTTAGTAATATTAACACTTATACTGGTATGAACATGGTGTATCCATAGTTAAAATAGCACAAAATCATTTTTAATGTCCAACAATGAGTTATCGTATTTGTGTTGATGTACGACATGAGATTAAGTAGCTCTCACTGCACTCTATACTAGTACGGACTGGATCGTCAGGTGTCATTCTTCTGACATGATCAGCCCACAAGAACCAGAAAAGCATTTGAAGCCTAACTACGCATTTTCCTCTCAATCACGTTTTTGTTCGATTAAAACGGACTCAAAATGTCTGAGATAAAGATAATCATTAACCATATTATCATATTCCTTTCGTGATATTTGACTATCCCTAGGAATGTCATATTCTTTCTAACTGATCAGTGCGACATCCAGCTCTTCTATTTGATGTAGAGGAAAGATTTGAACCTCAAAATGATATCAGGTTCAGCCGTTGTTAATCAATCAAGTACTTCTATGTCAAGATTGTGGTACCAAGAACTAGTTAGAATGAACTAAGCCTGCCCGATAAAGAGTTTTCTCTTTATATATCAGGTTGTAAACTAGAGTTCGTCCTTATCTGGAGGTTTATGCTTTCGATTCTGAGTTTGGAACAATCTGCTTACAAATTTCTATTATGGCCTCATTATTTAAAGATCTCAAATATTTCACCAATCGCCAAAAGGCACTTCTGTCTGAAGAAGCGCACGTAAACACAATCTTTCCCCTCATTTCGCTGCTACCGGTGCTTTTGCGTTACCCTTTCCAGCTGACATTGAATTACGACATCGGGCACGAGCGCGCCTCGAAGAAAAGCGTTGCATCGAAATGTCACCCCGTCATCTAACCGGGTGCGGTGTGCGGGTGACGCGCAAACATTACAACATTACAATCCCCCCTCCGCCCTTGCTCCTCCCCTCACCCCCCACCCGCTTTGTCACCACCATTTTTATGAACTTTCACCTAATCATACCGACGTCCGAAGCCACCGTCCGCGATGATCGGTTGCATTACGAGACGAAGTAAACACGTTACTGTCACGCCGGTTAGATAACTGCGGAACACATCGACCGGAGACCGGGAGACGAAGCCCGGGCCGTTTCGAAAACCCTTCCCCAGCTGGGCTGTTGGCCCTGGTCTGTTGGCGATTCCATTTGACACGTTGCCACACGGTGTGTGATGTGAAGAAAGGTATCACACGCTCGGGACGCTCCAATCTCATCCCAGTTCCAGCGATAGAATGAATGTGTGTGTGTGTGCGTGTTTAAAAGAAGAAAAAAGTCCCAAAGAAGAATAACTGCAGATTGGAAGCCATCGTGCGTTAAGATTCAACCCCGTGACGGTCTTTCGGCGGCAGGGAATTCGATTATTGGAAAACGACCCGCGACGACGAAGGTGGCATCATCGTTAATGATGATGAATACCGTTAATGCTCTGTTTGCCAAGCGCCGAACAAAGCGACACCGTTTTTACATCGCGGCACACTTGCCGAACGTTTCGCGAGGCTTTAAATGGGCCGCCTTACAACAACGACACCGAACGTCGACCCATAACAATCCGGTGTCGGTCGTGAACGCGTGCGCCTCGTTCCGATATCGACGGTGGTGGTACGTGCGGTCGAAAGCATTGGGTGGCGAATATTTATCATATCAATAATCGTTACCGGTATTGTTTACATTTTTCCCGTGCCCATTACATGGTGGGTTTCCCGCTCGCTCCGCGCATCTTCATCGCCGCATGCCCAGCTCCGCCGTTCGCGCGATTGGCCAGCGTCGTCCTGATGATGATGCTGGCTGGCTCTCGTCTCGCCCGCGCGAAATAAGAATCTGAGGCGAGGTGGCAACGGCAACGGCGGGGCACGGGCGATAAAATTTATTCATTTAATTTTTACGATTATAACACCCGCGGCCGATCGTGGGTTGAATAATGGACAACGGCGCACAGCATGCTTTCAGCGCGCGCTTCGAGTTTCACGGGTCGCGCGGACCTGGCGCGTTCGGATCCGTTTCCTTTCGGGCCGGTACGGATTTGTTTGACACTTTGCCTGTGATGCAATTTGTAATGGCGATCCATTTATCAATTGGCGTGAACATGGCTGGGACGAGCGGGCGTTTGATGTGGCACCAGGGCGACCAGGAAGTTTCGAAGGTTTCCTCGCGTATCTGATTGGAACATTGGCTAGAGTGAAGTGAGTTGAAGTTCACTATTGCTGATGCTATTTAGTTTAGTATATTCAGTTGGATAGTTTATTCCAGCGATCTTGTCTTTCTTTACGCTTTCCCTGTGGTTTTGAAATTTGATTCGATTCAAATTTTCTTATTCTCGTTGTGATATTTTCCATTTTTTTGCTTATTTTTTCTCATTAAGGAACTTTAATATCTTATTTTTACTATTTAGTTTTCTTTCTTCAAGCTTTTTTAACATTTGACATAAGTTAGAAAAGCAACGATAAACATTCTTTAAATATATTTGTGTTTTTATTCAAAACCGTATGAGTATTACAATTTATTATTTCTTTTAATTCACATGTTCCGAAAAGAATCAACCAAATACAAACGAGCTTTATTTTAGTAAAGGTTTCCCAATGTATGTAAATCGAGTGGAATTAGAATTCTGTTTCTAAAATTCTGGTAGCGGAACAGAAACATCTTTTCGTTTTATCATAAAAAACCTGTCCTTTATGCTATTCCTGTTTCGAACAGGCTTACAAACTATTTTCCATCAATGACGACATCTTCACCTCGATTCTCACCCATCCTTCCTGCCTCTGCATCCATCGACGGTTAATGCTTATAACACGATCCCGATCCTTAGCATCGATCGAAACCCATGCTCTCGTACCTTGCCCGAAAGGCAGCCGTACGAAGCGCCTATCAACTCGCAGCCGGTCCACATCGCGCAGATCGCGCGAAAAGTTAACTAGTTTGGCCTTCTCCCCCTGTTATGCGCTCTCATGAAGCAGGCTGGAAACAGCGGGGAGAACGGTGTGACATCTTCAAGGTGAGTGTGTGTGTATGTGTGTCTGTTCTAGACCGGTGGGCTCCGAGATCCGGGACAGGAATTTCGTAAGCCCGACGGCGGCGGCGCTGGATAAAATTTGCAATGAGTTATGGAGCAGACGGGCGCATCTTTAGCCACGTGCCGTCCCATTCACTCGGCCGAGGTTGGTTCTTGCGCGGGCTGCATGCGGTGCGCTTCGAGCCGAGCGATTTAATCCTGTGTGATGCTCGGATGCTACGAAACCGATTGCTCGCTAGAGTGGCAGAATCGATTAATTGCGAGTGTATTGCGTTATGAGTGTGCGTCATGCAACCACACCGTGCTAACCTTCATGCAAGAACTCCCACACAACGCCAAAACCTCAACATGGATTAATCGAGAGAAACAACCACCAGGCAGCGTCTCGTAAATCTTTAAATCTCCACTTTTTCACAAACAAATCAATTTATGGAGCGTACAAAGAACCGCACGCTCATGTGTGGCTTATAATTTCTCCATTTACACCCGCCCTCAAAAACCGCTCCAGGAGCTCCAAACGACGATATGATTGCGGTATACTGGCGAAACGTGCATCGGTCCTTCGGATGGAAGCAAATTACTACGAATTCCAACACACATACACACACACATGCACCGCACTGGAGCGTTATTTGATATCGGCTTACCGAAGGAAGGATCCACCTCACTGAGAAACCAACCCAAACGCAACCCTTCCTATCGGATCAATCACAATTGAATTGCAGCCGAGCTCCAAATGCTCATTTCGACTCGATTCTCCAACACTAGCCAATTGGGATTTTATTGAAGTTTTGTGGTGAGGATAATGGAAAACGCTACGAACGGTAGACGGGGAGAGTCCGGACGGTCTCGGCAGAGCTCAGATCCAAACATCTGACCGGACCGGATGCCGTAGCGCTTGTTGCTGCTGCTGCTGCTGGCCTAGTCGCAGAGGATGCCTTCCACCTTCCAGCGTCCATCGCCCCGAGGGGCAGTGTTAGAATATGGTCATGAATGTGAATATGTTGTGTACATGATTCAATTTGGCTCCGGCGCCCTTTCCGGAGGCTGCTTACTTTACAAGAATCACTAATGAAGTGTAAGGAAGCAGTGAGAGAGTGGGAAGGCGAACGTCTCCGGAGCAGCACATCCGGTGGAAGAAAATTGAGGGACCATCATTTATTTACACCTTATCGAGGGTGTATGTGGGTGCGGGTGTTGTTGGTGTGTGTGTGTGTGTGTGCTTGAATTCTGATGCCCGACATGTCTGCCGCTGTGGAAGCTCGTGGCCAGTGGAAACACGCCAGCGTCTACTGCGTCAATTTTCCGACCGGATCTAGTTTGGAAGCAGAATCCGGCCCCGGTCGATAATCCGAGAGCTAATACAAACCAGCTTCGGTCGGTCGTGTCGGTCGGGTCGGTCAAGCGCACGGAACATACTTTTCCGATGGGCAAAAGCAAATTGATTTAATGTTGCTGAAATATTGGTGCTGGTCGAAAATCGGACGGCAGACGACTCCCGCCGTACGGAGAATACAAATGAGGTGAAGTTTCGGTTGCTGCTTCGGTGAGTGAGTATGTGTTTGAGATGCAGAAACGAATGCAACGTTGACGTCTTACATCATGCTTAGTGGCCGAAGTGATTTATCAGGTGCCGCGCCCGTATGTGTGTGTGTGTGCGGTAGATTAGGTTGGATGTACATTTAGGGTGATTTGTAATCTTTTACTGATTCGTTTCGATTGCCGCCCGTACTCGGCGCGGACCCGGAGGGCGTATAAACGGCTACGAATGCGGACAGTACGGTTCATTGGCTATGCAGGTGGGCCGGAGGAGGCGGGCCGAGACCGGTGAATGGAGAAGGACCTACCAAATCCCTTCCGTCATCAAACCACCGTCAACGACCAGCGGCGGCCGGAATATCTCGACACGCGGAAATAGTTAGTCCCACTGGCTTGGCTCCCCTCTAGGCCTCGTTTTTATCCACTCTGCTCGCTCGCTCGTACTCGGTTTGTTTGTTTGTGCGACTCATAATGCCATTCCTGTCAGTCTCCTTTCCCTTCCTCCCCCACCCTCCCCCCGCGAAAGGGATCGGAATTGGTTTTTATCGTAACGGCCGTTCGCTAACAAATAAAACCGAACGCAAATAGGAAGCGAACGCGAATGCGCGCCGCGTTCTCCGCGCAGCACTCCCTTTCGACCGGTAAACCGAGCATCGGAGTGGGGATGGGGGGATCGTTTGGGCCACGCCATTCCAATGCTCTACACCTGTCTGTCACATGTGTGTTTAACCTCTAACAAATTGTTTTCCGCAATCGCACGGGCACGGTCTAGTTATGTGTGTTCGCGTTTTATTTCTTGTCTTGCTTTCTCCCGGTGGCCTTTCCTGTGGCTGACCGTTATTATTTACTAGCCACCGTTCGCGACCCGAGAAGGCACCGGGAGGGCTGGATCGTGGCGTCCCTTTTGATGTTGCACTTGTGTTTTTCTTTTTTGGACACGCTGCCGGGGTGGAGCGAGTCAGTAGTCCATCATGCGCTCGACTGCACCGTTTGAAGATGGGGCCGCTTCGTGTGTTCTAGCGCGTGGACCTGCACCTGACCTGACCGGAACGTCGGTGTGGTTTTGATAGTTTTTCGATCAAAGCGACGTGTGCCCCGTAATGGCTGACGGAAATTGAGTGAAGGCCATTAGGGGGTATGCTGTATGGACAAGGTTGAATTGGTGGTTCTGGGTTGTTTGGTTCGGTGGGGGAGATTTAACGGAACATACTTTTCCGATGGGCAAAAGCAAATTGATTTAATGTTGCTGAAATATTGGTGCTGGTCGAAAATCGGACGGCGGACGACTCCCGCCGTACGGAGAATACAAATGAGGTGAAGTTTCGGTTGCCGCTTCGGTGAGAGAGTATGTGTTTGAGATGCAGAAACGAATGCAACGTTGACGTATTACATCATGCTTAGTGGCCGAAGTGATTTATCAGGTGCCGCGCCCGTATGTGTGTGTGTGCAGTAGATTAGGTTGGATGTACATTTAGGGTGATTTGTAATCTTTTACTGATTCGTTTCGATTGCCGCCCGTACTCGGCGCGGAAGTGAAGGCCATTAGGGGGTATGCTGTATGGACAAGGTTGAATTGGTGGTTCTGGGTTGTTTGGTTCGGTGGGGGAGATTTCGGAAATATGACTTGCGGAATCAGATTTCAAAAAGGGCAATAGATCGAGAAGTTGATCTCTACAATTGTTCATGTGTGTATGGGAGGAAATTTATCAATCTAGCAAATGAAAATCCAGCTGAGGTCTTCTTATAAATAAAGAGAAAATATAAACCTTAAACAACTACAAGTGTCGGAGAAATATCAAAGTCTCCAATAAAAGATGTTTAGATGATCAATATCTATTTCAATATTCAATATATGGAACCAAAGGATGATTTGGAATTATCAATCTTCTCACAACCCCTCAAAGGATTAGCTGGTATTTCCAACAATACTCTATTAGGCTAAGCGCACATATCACCGTCTCACCACTGTCAAAGAACCAGCTTGACGGCAGAACCGAACCTGACCACTTCTTAATAGCATTCTCTCGACTTCCGTGCATATCTTCAGCACCACCACTGCCCCGGTGTGCATATCTGAATGGCTGTAAATTAATTTATTCCTGCAAAACCATCCATCCCGCCGGTGCCCGATGCCCGCTTTGCTCGGGAGTGAATTCCGGAATGCAGTAGCTCCGGCACACAAACACCGCACACAAACACCTTCCGCAAAGGCCTTCCTGCGGGCGAATACCGACGAAGGACTTCCCGTGACCCTGGGCCGGCTGCAGGCCACGCTATTCAGGCGCGGCGCAAATTATGCCACACACATATAAGGTCACGGTGGAAGTAGCAGCGTCCAGACCCCTGGGCCGGGGCAAACAACAGCACGGCAAACAGGTATCGCCTCCGTGCCAGAAACCGGCTGTGAATTGGTGTGACTACCCAGGAAGATATCGCGGGGCCCACTTTTAGCGTGCACGTCGCGTCGCTGCTGTTGATGTTGTCGCACCGACACCATCGCTCGACTAGACGTCGATAGCGGTGGGCCTAGCCAGTCTAGCACGGCAGCCGGTCCCCGATCCAATATCGATCGAGGATGTCTTAACCGCGGGTCAAAGTAGATCGGCAATCTACGCCAAACGGCATTGTTGTGCTACTAGTCGGCACGCACACCGACGTGGAAGACCACTTCTCGCTGCAGTGGTGGTAGTAGCCGGTGTTTGCCGGTTCTAGCGTGCGTAACGCGGCCAACCCGCAAGCCCGCGTGATACGGAAATCACTTATGCTAATAAGTTTTAATGGTTGCGCTAGCAGCAGCGCCACCGCTGCCAACCGTTCGTGCGTGTCGTGTTTGGTGTAGCCGCCGGTGCCTACCGAAATCGCAAACACCCGCGGGGTCCGTACACGAGCGTGTTTAGCTTATCCGTGGTGCACCATCTACTGGCCGGGTTGTCGTTCCCGTGCTCCGAAATCATCCCACCACGGCGATGCATCCGGCGTACCTGGCTAATGGATCAAATTTCGGCGCTTGAGTCCAAACAAGAAAACTCCAGGAACAACAGCAAAAAAGCCGTCACACCTTACTCATCTACGGCCCGAAAAAAAGTGGCTCAATTTGTCGAAACAGGAGTTCCGTGGGGAAACACGGTGCTGGGGAAACCCGCAGCCCAAGATTAACGTTCGACAACCGACCGTTCGTTCGTTCGGTCGGGCTGATGATTGATGAGTGCTCTGTCCATCTCCAAAATCCCGCAACTGTCAGCCGTCGCTCGCCAGCGGGCATGATTTGTGTTGTTTTGTGGGACGCAGTTTGAAACGTGCGACTGTCACCGATCGACCGTGAAGGGTTTGAAGTTAGCAGTTCGCCTCCGGGGCTCTGTTTCGGGGCAGGGCGGGCGGGCGCTCGGACCGGTTCGTCGCTCAGTTGACCGAGATTGTGGTTGCGTTTTGTGTCGTAATGTCTTCCGCGCTCGGCGAACGATGGGGTACAGGCCACTTCTCGCTGCAGCGGCGCGTTGACGCACGGCAACGGGCACGAGCACGGTGAAAAGTGAAGAGAAAGACAAACTGGTACAACTGGGCTTTGGCTCGGAGCAACGAAAGCCGATCTCCCGGGCGCCAAAAAAATCGTTTAATCCACAAATTAATGTTACCAATGATGCGGAAGCTTTCGCATTCCAACTGTGTGGCGTGAAATGGTTATATGTCAGGCATTTGTAGTACGTTCATTAGTATTTGATGATCTAAGTGATCACCTCTTACCTATTTGTATATGATTTGGAGAGTTGTAATAAATATATCAATAAATAATCCACAACGAGTTGAAAGAACACTAGAGGCGAAATGCGTTTACAGCAAAACAGAAGCTGCTGACAGTGTTGCATCTCCAACCTAAGCACCCATCCACCAGCCAGCGGGCCATCACAACCGCTCGGAGCGACAGCCATCACCGAGGTGGCTCTAGGTGAGCTGATCCGTAAAAGGGGGCTTCGTGCTAAAAAAGAAAAACAACAAACAGTCCAGCCTGGTCTCAATCCGCGATGAAGACATCCGATCGACGAAATAGCTTTGCCCTACTGAGTCCTTCCTGTCCACTGCCGGTCCGCTCACCCGGCCAGGCTCACGCGCCTCGCCGTCAGGGCAGGGCGTGTAAAATTATTAACCACGACGCCGCTCGTACTACGTCACTGCGGCCCAGTGACGGGAGCCAGCCCGACCCCAACCGGAGACCGGGTCCGTCACACGAACCGGACGTCGCTCGGAGTCTTGCTCGGTGCACGGGGCAGGGCGGGCGGGCGCTCGGACCGGTTCGTCGCTCAGTTGACCGAGATTGTGGTTGCGTTTTGTGTCGTAATGTCTTCCGCGCTCGGCGACCGCACGGCACAACGGAGCGCAGAGCGCTATTACGCTTCGTAGAGCTGTGGCACGGTGTGGCACGCTAAAATGCTCCGACTTCTATCAAAACTGTTCCTGCGGGTGTGTTGGGTAGGGTTAGCGAAGGCTCATTATTGGCTTTGGTTTAGTGATGGACATATTTAACGATATCATTATGGTCAAGCTATTTAAATTCTTCTTAGTATATCTTCTTTTTAAGATTGTGAACAGTATTCGTAAAACTTAGTACATAGTTCTTATGAAAATAACCCATTAGAACAATGGGTTGCATTGTAGGAAAAGTATTATAGAAATTTCCTGTAAGAAATCCAATCAAGATAAGTATCATTTTTCAAAACAAAAACATAAAACAATAATTATGTCATTCTAGAAAACAAGGTAGCAAAATCCAATGAAGCTAGTAGAAGAACATTCAATTGGACCTAATTTGTACATCATATATAGGAAATGAGTAATAATAGTGATATCTTACAGAAAAATATTGATAGCTAGCTATAAGCTATCGAATATCGAATCAAAAGAATTCAAAGAATTGATTAGAATCTGTTCTATACATAACCCTTCAGCGACATTGTTTTGATTTCTAGCTTATATGATTACGATGTTAAATTAAAAGTAGTTGAATTGTATGAAGAAACCTTATCACATCAATTATTTGGTAATTTGAAGTGCATGTACTGGCATTACATATTTCTACATGAAATGAAAGGTAGTAAAGATAGAAAAAAATAGGAGTTCCGTGGGGAAACACGGTGCTGGGGAAACCCGCAGCCCAAGATTAACGTTCGACAACCGACCGTTCGTTCGTTCGTTCGGTCGGGCTGATGATTGATGAGTGCTCTGTCCATCTCCAAAATCCCGCAACTGTCAGCCGTCGCTCGCCAGCGGGCATGATTTGTGTTGTTTTGTGGGACGCAGTTTGAAACGTGCGACTGTCACCGATCGACCGTGAAGGGTTTGAAGTTAGCAGTTCGCCTCCGGGGCTCTGTTTCTGTGGCAAAAACCGCACGGCACAACGGAGCGCAGAGCGCTATTACGCTTCGTAGAGCTGTGGCACGGTGTGGCACGCTAAAATGCTCCGACTTGTTCGAAGCGCGGCACGGCACAACGAGGCTAATTGGTGTTAGTTTGTAATCAATTAATGGTGCTTATGGTA
>KZ070481.1:128548-139149 GCA_002091845.1 Anopheles cracens
AATTTTTTCGTCGACTTACCGTACCGCTACCCCGTCCCGATCCCATTATGCTGCATGCATTATGTCAAACAATGTGAACGAACTCCGTCACGCGCGCGCCTCGCGTCGCCTCGCTGCGACGGTGACTTCAATCCGCGGTTGCAGCGGTTTGTTTTCTCCGGGCGAGGCGAGCGTCAGGCGTCACCAAACACCGCGACGATGCAGTGGCAATGCACCTTCGATGAGAAAGGCAACCATCGCATGCTGTGTGTGTGTGAGAAAGAGAGAGGGAGCGTTGTGGTTTTATCGCCGGAGCTCATTTTGCATAGATTTGATAATTGTGGTCGGTGGTCGGTTGGTAGCGTTGGCTGGGCTTTGAACTTCCTGTCTGTCCGCGTCTGCTTGAGTGGTGGGAGTGTAATGCACCCGGTTGGACCGGGTGCGCCCTGACTAAAGCCATCCTTTGCTCCCATTACGGCTGGCTTTCGGGTGTCCTTATTACACTGCAGTTGCCTCCCCCCCCCACACACACGTTGCGCACACATACGCCAACGCGCTCACTCTCACTTTCCGACCGGAGAGCGCCATCTGGCGAAGTAACTGCAGGCTCCGAGCGCGCTCGCGCGCGCCCGCGTACGTACGTTCTTGGCCTGCGTTGGATCTCGGTCGCAATGCGAGGAGTTGCGATTTCGCTTTCGTTTCGAACTGGTTTTAGGTTGGGGGGTATTTTTTTTTTCGCTCTCTTGCTTCTGCCTTTGCAGACGAGACGCCACGAGCACGATCTCGTACTGGCGTGAGGGAGCGCTCGGTGCGTATCTAGAAGACTCCATCTTGGAGTGCGCGAGATTTGGTACCGCTTTGCTCGAAATATGAGCCGAGGTCATCTCGCCTTCTGCCTGTGCACATGAAAACGCGCACACAGTTCACGTACGACGACACATTGCGGTACAACACTTACCGCCTCCACCACCACCCCCCTCCCAACACCACCACCACCACCAAGCGCATGCGATCTCCTTCTGTCGAACTTTTCATGCGCCCAGGTCCGGGCGGCTCGCGATCGCGATCGTCACCGATCGTCGGAGTGGGGCGGTCCTGCACACGGGTGGTTGTGTCTGTGCGCGTTTCGCGCGAGCGAGACGGCACGCGGTGGCGGGCCCCTGCCCTGCCGGCAGACGAAGACGGGCCGAGCCGAGCCGGCGCTCCTTCTACCCTGGCCCACCCGACACGGGGTATAAAAACCGATTGTAAAATTGCCTTTTAATACAGTTTTGTTGGAAGAGTCGCTGCGTACAGAAGCTTGGTGGTAGCAGGACCGCGTTCGAGTTGCGCTAGCGTTTCGTTTTTCGGTTTTTGGTTTGAGTTGTGTGGCCGAGTGTGCTGGAAGAAAGTGCGAGCAGAGCAGAGGGAACAGAGAGAAAACCTACGGACGTTTGAACGAAGTGCGACACTCTTGCCGGAGTGGTGTGAAACAGAGCCGAGTGAACAGGAAAGCGATCCTTTGTGGTGTTGACGAACATACGCACGCAAAACGGACTTGTCCAGTGTCACAATGAAGTATAGCATAGTTTTCGTGGTTGCACTCTTCGGAGCCGGTACGTACACAGCATTCTTATACATTAAAACCACCAAAAATTGGGAACAAAACAAAGCCAAGATCGTGCATATCGAGAAGGAAACGATTCAAAGCGGTTCAAAGCGCGACTACACCCCGAAAGACCTGGTTCTCAGATGGGGGGCTTAATTAGTAGCAGTGGCGCCATTTCACGGCTCGCAGTCTGGTTCTCCGGGTTTCAGAGAACCAGAAGGAACGCGACGTGACGGTTAGAGAGAAAGGAAAAACACAAAATGCTAGGATCGTTTGCGTTTGGCTGGGAGAAGGAGGACGGTGGCGTGGGGATTGGGGGAACGGTGGGTCTCCCTCCTTCTCCTTCTCCTCTCTGCACCCCTCCTCGCTTCTCGCCTTCTGCCTGTGCACATGAAAACGCGCACACAGTTCACGTACGACGACACATTGCGGTACAACACTTACCGCCTCCACCACCACCCCCCTCCCAACACCACCACCACCACCAAGCGCATGCGATCTCCTTCTGTCGAACTTTTCATGCGCCCAGGTCCGGGCGGCTCGCGATCGCGATCGTCACTGATCGTCGGAGTGGGGCGGTCCTGCACACGGGTGGTTGTGTCTGTGCGCGTTTCGCGCGAGCGAGACGGCACGCGGTGGCGGGCCCCTGCCCTGCCGGCAGACGAAGACGGGCCGAGCCGAGCCGGCGCTCCTTCTACCCTGGCCCACCCGACACGGGGTATAAAAACCGATTGTAAAATTGCCTTTTAATACAGTTTTGTTGGAAGAGTCGCTGCGTACAGAAGCTTGGTGGTAGCAGGACCGCGTTCGAGTTGCGCTAGCGTTTCGTTTTTCGGTTTTTGGTTCGAGGCGTGCTCGGAAAGCGCAATCGATGCGTGCGCGCTGCCACCATGATTAATTAGCTTCCGACAGACGCGATGCGTGGTGTTCGCGCTGCAAGCCTCGAGAAGATGCATCGCTCTTCGCCGAAGAAGGTGTTTTGCAAGTGTAATTCAATTAGTGCGTCCTTGGGCTGGACGGAGCCGGAGCAGACGGCGGAGCGTTCACCATCAATCGGGAACGGTAATTAGAGTAATTGAACGCTCATCTCCTCGCAGTCCGATTGATCGCACCGGGCTGTCCGGGAAATCGATAACGCTTCACCGAGCTACGGTGGGTTTGTGGCGCAGACACTGCCGCACATTCCACCGCGCAAGTGATTATTCGTGTCGGTGCCGGGAGTTATGTGCATGTGCACGGTGCAGCAGCATCCGAAACAACCTTGACCGGGCCGCCGGTTCTATGGCCCACCCGTGCGCTCGTGCGGTGGGATGACGGCTTTCCGACAGGCTCATGACAGCATCGCCGGTTTTGCCGTTTGCACCATCGGCATAACGCCTGCAATCTCCAACACGCTGCTGTCGTAACATGCATATCTCCATAATTAACTCCATCCATCGCTCGTGTGTGTGTGTGTGTGCGTGAGTGCTCCACATTCTCTGCCCGACGTTCGAAATCGATAACGTCCGAAGAAGAATATCGCATTTCAAGGACACCGACTCTTGGAGACATCATCTCACTGAGCCGAGTCTCCTACGCGAATTCCAACCCCCACTCCGAACGGACTAGCGGAGCGTCACAAAACGGCTATCTAGGGCACTGGTGTCCACAACGACATCAAGACCTGGCCGTCGACCACACCCCATGTCGGTTGGGAGGGAGAGATTAAAAATCAAACGCTTCGTTAATGTATGAATAAAATTTCCATCTTGGCATTAACGGTTTCGCAGGAAGGTCAAATCGATCGCGAACACGATCTTCAACTGCGGAGGATCCGATTGGACCGATTTCGAAAGGTACGAGATCCCACTCACCGCTCGGCGGAGCAAGTGACAGATTCGACGGGTGAGTTTCAATGTCAAACGGTCGGTCCGGAGTGAAGAAACGGTTCGACGGGCTGTCAAACGTTGGAGCAAATTAACCACTTCGGTCACGCGTTCTGTCGGACTCGAACCCGAGTGTGTGTGTGTGTGTTTGCGCCACGAGCGATTATCGAAGATCGAAATTCGATTGCGCAACTGTTCCCCGCACGAAAACAGCTCAAGAGAGAGAGAGCGAGAAAAAAGACACGCACAACCCACAACCAGTCCCATCAACCCGGGGCCGGTTCGATAACACGGTTTCGCCCGACGGATGTGGAATGCCACCGCCACGGCTACCGCTCCCGAACGAAAAACGCGGACCGGGCGGTGACACAATCGGCAGCCATCACGGCTTATGTCACATTGCGCCACCTCCACGGCACGCCTTCGCAGCGCGAGATGAGCGCTCCTGGGAGCGCTGGGAGCGCATGAGATGAGCGCGTAGGGGTGGCTCACCTTCGTGAGCTCGCCTGCTAGTGGTCGATTGCGAAAGTGATTTGAATACCGTCGCCTGCGTGTTGTGACATTCTCCTCAGTGATCGATTAAAACTCGTGCGCATCTCGCCGCGAAACCGATTCCGAAACGCATTTCTGGGCCAAGTTCAATTACATCAACCAGCCAGCCAACCCCATTACGGTCGCTTCCGTTGCGGCGGTTTACTTTCTAAATCGAAGACATCCGTCACGAGCCGAACGCGAACGGGAAGGTCAGCGCGTCAGTGGCAACAAACTTGCGCGCTCCACATTGCAGCGGAATCAAGTTCACCGTCGCACCGTGGCGACGGTGCATTCCCGTGCCGAAAGGATGTTGGCGTGTGGTGCACGCGCGCTCACTGGCAATTACGCCGTCGCCAAGGTGGGCCAATGTGCGCTCCACTTTCCTTCGCTGGACTGGCTGGGATGCAGGCTGGGACGTACCCTTTCGCGCCGGCGCGTTCCGAAAGGAACCACGAAAGAGGCATCGCAATCTAGAGCACAATTGAAAGTGGTATTGTTCGTGGCGTGCGCGGCCACTTAGCGAGACCCTTTTCGGTGCGCTTCTTGCCGGTAAAAGGGATCCGCTCCGAACTGGCATTAACGGTTTCGCAGGAAGGTCAAATCGATCGCGAACACGATCTTCAACTGCGGAGGATCCGATTGGACCGATTTCGAAAGGTACGAGAAGTCGTCGTCGTCGTCGTCGTTGCATTCGTCCGCAAGGATGGACTGTTCATAAATCTCCTTCCACAACCCACCACCGTTGCGTTACGTTTTGCCAGCATTAAAATGCATCCGCGTCCGATGTTGCTGCGCCCCGGTGACATGACATCCAAAAGCACTCCGCGACGGTTCGAGCTCCACAGCCGTGTGGAGCTGCTGTGCGCAGTTCCGGGAAACGGAGGAAAACTGGCGAACAGTGTTTTGTGTGTGAGTGTGTGTGTTTCGGACGGTGAAAGTGAAAGTGTTCGCCCCCGGTCCGGGTGCTATGCAAAGCCACGAGAATAAGTGGCTTAAGAAGATCGAACCCGCACCGTGATGGAAACGGATCTCCGGGGGAGCTCAATGCAAACAGAGACTAGCCTTCCGCATAGCTGGCTGTTTTTTGCCTTCGATCTCGATCGTTGTTAATGAATTGCAAAATTCGAACTTCACGCCTCCTGCGTACGTGTGTGTGTGTGTGTTCTCGGGGTTGCTTATTAGCGCGATGTTTACCTTTACGCCGTGCGCGCTTCTGTGTTGAGATGAGTTCGGTGCGATAAAAATACGCTTTACGCTCCCGGCGCGAAATCACTTCACAGTGTGTGATACAACATAAGGTTCAACCCACACATTTGTTTGCTTGTGACCCTCTCCAGCTTGGCATGTGAACTCGCCCCAGGTTCAACCACAAATCTGCAGTTCCGCATAACATTTAACACAAAGCGCACGACCTTTCTGGCCTCTCCGTTTCGCGATTGATTATCGAATCCACGCCCGCCATGGATTTCGGTTGGCGCGGGGTTTGGAATTTATGTGTGACAGGTCAATCGCTCGCGAAACCACCACCGAACAATGGCGACAGTGAAACAGCGGGTACACGCGCGTTAATGGATAGTAGAATTTAATTAACACATAAATAAAGCCCCAGCAGGCCCAGCGGACTGACTTTAAGAAATTACGCGCTCCGCCGGTCGGTCGTCGTCGTCGTCGTCGTCGTTGCATTCGTCCGCAAGGATGGACTGTTCATAAATCTCCTTCCACAACCCACCACCGTTGCGTTACGTTTTGCCAGCATTAAAATGCATCCGCGTCCGATGTTGCTGCGCCCCGGTGACATGACATCCAAAAGCACTCCGCGACGGTTCGAGCTCCACAGCCGTGTGTGCACGGTGCAGCAGCATCCGACACAACCTTGACCGGGCCGCCGGTTCTATGGCCCACCCGTGCGCTCGTGCGGTGGGATGACGGCTTTCCGACAGGCTCATGACAGCATCGCCGGTTTTGCCGTTTGCACCATCGGCATAACGCCTGCAATCTCCAACACGCTGCTGTCGTAACATGCATATCTCCATAATTAACTCCATCCATCGCTCGTGTGTGTGTGTGTGTGGTTCGCAGGAAGGTCAAATCGATCGCGAACACGATCTTCAACTGCGGAGGATCCGATTGGACCGATTTCGAAAGGTACGAGAACCCACTCACCGCTCGGCGGCGCAAGTGACAGATTCGACGGGTGAGTTTCAATGTCAAACGGTCGGTCCGGGGTGAAGAAACGGTTCGACGGGCTGTCAAACGTTGGAGCAAATTAACCACTTCGGTCACGCGTTCTGTCGGACTCGAACCCGAGAAGCTGTCAACGAACTCAACAATTTGAAGAACAAATTCGTACGACATAAGCAGTGGGAAAGGAAATTCCGCACAGGCACAGGGTGTGTGAGTGTGTGTTTCGAGCACCTCCATCTCCACATTAACGATGCCGATGGCTTTTTCCAGATAGCGCGTGGTGATGGATACGCGTCACGGGTTCGATGGTACGTGCCTGGAATGCGCAAACGTCAGTCACCGGTCAGCGTCTCCTGAGCGGAATACTAATGGCCGCGGTGGCCGAGAGCGATTATCTAACGGGCCAGACGGTGAAAGAGAGAGAGAAAAAAAAGCAAAACAAACTAGACCAAGGAGGAAGGATTCTCCTAGCCGTGCGCCGAATTAGTCCCGATAATCTCATTATTCCGTGCCGGATTTCATTCGAGTCTCCCCCTTCCCGAAGTCGTGAGCGGGCGAATTTTGATTTCGCCGTAATTTGTGACTTCGGCGGGCGGCGGCGTTCGAGGCGTGCTCGGAAAGCGCAATCGATGCGTGCGCGCTGCCACCATGATTAATTAGCTTCCGACAGACGCGATGCGTGATTTTCGCGCTGCAAGCCTCGAGAAGATGCATCGCTCTTCGCCGAAGAAGGTGTTTTGCAAGTGTAATTCAATTAGTGCGTTCTTGGGCTGGACGGAGCCGGAGCAGACGGCGGAGCGTTCACCATCAATCGGGAACGGTAATTAGAGTAATTGAACGCTCATCTCCTCGCAGTCGGATTGATCGCACCGGGCTGTCCGGGAAATCGATAACGCTTCACCGAGCTACGGTGGGTTTGTGGCGCAGACACTGCCGCACATTCCACCGCGCAAGTGATTATTCGTGTCGG
This sequence comes from Anopheles cracens, assembly GCA_002091845.1. Classification (NCBI taxonomy): domain Eukaryota; kingdom Metazoa; phylum Arthropoda; class Insecta; order Diptera; family Culicidae; genus Anopheles; species Anopheles cracens. The sequence goes on from KZ070481.1 coordinate 135,669, forward strand.
TGCCGGGAGTTATGTGCATGTGCACGGTGCAGCAGCATCCGACAGAGGCGGTAAGTGTTGTACCGCAATGTGTCGTCGTACGTGAACTGTGTGCGCGTTTTCATGTGCACAGGCAGAAGGCGAGATGCGAGGAGAGGTGCAGAGAGGAGAAGCAGAAGGAGGGAGGCCCACCGTTCCCCCAATCCCCACGCCACCGTCCTCCTTCCCCCAGCCAAACGCAAACGATCCTAGCATTTTGTGTTTTTCCTTTCTCTCTAACCGTCACGTCGCGTTCCTTCTGGTTCTCTCCACGCCAGGCCGCCACCAACCCATTCATTCCTGCCACGGGGAGGGTTTGTGCCAGTAGAAAGCCAACAAACGGTGGTTGCTGTTGTTGGCTGCAGCTCACCACCACCGTTCCACCGGGGGCCACCCCAAGCCAGGGTGCGACTCCAATTATCCCGGAGTCGGACGCGCGAACATCCCGACCACCTCCAAAGCTCTCCTATTTTGCACTCTTTCTCACACGCACAGACACAGAGACGATCACTTTACAAAACGACCCGAGCCGAAAACGGGTCGCCCCTAAACACACTGTTGTGGTAGAGGTCGCCACGAATTGCGCGATTATCCGCGATCTCACTGACGCGCACAATCTCCCCGGGCGAGATCGAGCCGGAGCGCATCGCACCGAGCGAGAGAGTTTGTAGAAAAAAGCACTCGTAAAGCCACGGAACCACGGCGGCACGTAATTAGGAATTAAGGAGGAAAATGCCAAACACCACCTTCACCACTTTCCGACCACTCGGAGCGGGCTTTTCCAGCCCTCCCACCCAGATCGCGCGCTGGAGTTCGTTGGTCTCTAGCGCGCATTGCTGCAGCTGCAGCTTGATCATCGAGTGATCTTGATACCTTTTTTCTGCTGCTGCTGTTGCTGCTATCTCGCTCTATCAACCACCCTTCGGTTTAAGATCGATCGTAAGGTGAACATTTCCTCGAACGACCTTCTTCGGTTCGGCGGCGGCGGCGGCGGTGGCGGCGTCGCGGACACCGTGTGTCGTTTATCCGGGCTCATTACGGTCCAGGGGCACGGGTCGCCGTGATTCAAGGTGTTAAATTATGAAACAATAGCGTGCGATCCGGGATCGGGGCATCCGAATCCGTCGCCGTTTTGAGGCGAGTGAGTGGGAAAGTGTTTTACGCTGGCGATGCGGGCGCTTGGGGTTAAGGGTAATGGAAAAGTGGCTTGGAAGCTTGTAAATTGTGGGCTCGGTTTGGTGTGAAATTCGATTGAACTGTGGTAAAGATCTTAGGACTTTTCTGGAAGTATGTATCAAAACGACATGGGCAGGAAACAATCGGTAGAAGATTTGATGAAGCCAACTAAAATATTCTCTCTGAGTTCTCTCTCTTAAAAAGACGTTGACGTTGAAAAGGTAATAAATGGGTCTTTATTAAATACATTTAAAATCGTTAATAGTTCTTACTCGTTGATAAATATGTATATAAAAAACGATTTTTGGATTCATGTCTTGAGTACTGAAAAATATTGTGGAACAAAGGCTATGATTTTTTATATTTTTTATTCATAAAAAGTAAAATTGGAGACTTGAAAATCGAGTTTCGTTAGAGTGTACAAATAACGAGTTGTCCTTTGGAGCCACATAAGGGACTTTTGTCAACCAATAACTGATGGTGTGTTTAAATTGTATAATTGTTTGCCTCAAAGCATCCATTATTGGCAAAATTTTATTTGGATTTTGTTTCTCTAATTATATCTATATCTATAAACTTGGGATGAACAGTTAATGTTTGTTGAGCTTCAAGAAAAACTATGTAAATTCACATTTGGAAGTAAAAGTCTGATATTGGTGCCATTGGTTGGTTTGTAAAATTATTATCTTTTTTTTAAGCAATACTACACAGCCAATGATCGAGATCCGGCTAAATTTAACAAAAAAGTCATTCAAGGTGCAATATTGCTGGGAAGGTTTATATAAGCGCAACGTTTACACGTGTTACCGATTGTAATCCTTGCAATGCGCAAATTATGCCTTTTATGAGAAAATAAAATAAAATCTTCATAAATTCAAACTATTTGCACAAATTGAGTCGAAAACGCCCGTCGACCTGTAAACCGATCCCGCCCGATTACGAAACATGCATTCAGCACGTGTTAATCCCACATAACGGTCATGATCCTGAAACGATCCGACCGCGGCCAACACGAGTCAAAGAACAGAAATTATCACCCCGGAAAACAACTTTCGTTATCGCGGGAGGAATGTTGGCGAGGAGTAAAAGTGGAAAGAGAATGAAGCGAAACCAAAGCAATCAACAGTCGCTCTGCATGGAGAGACGAACTGTTGCCAAGACAGGATGTGATATGAAATCATACTTATGATTGCAGTGTATATTTTTAAGTGTTGCGTTATATATTTCATTGTGATATTAGTTAACATTACAATTGGAAAATGCTCTGAATTCTTGAAATCAAGAAGCATTCCTATAATCACTCATCTACTGTTTGAGTGCGCATTCAATTTCGATCGTATTTTGTTGAATTCCTATGTGATAGAGTTTCTTATTTCAAATATTATGTCAATTAAGCTTTCAAAATTAACAGTTTAGGAGGCTGTAGAAGCACTCGTGAGGCAGAATCTTTATAACAAATTACTTCCCATTAAATGGGCTAAATATTTAAAATATGTTGGTGATAAAAAGATCAATGTAACGAAACAGCTAAATTCAATAAAAAAAATAAAACTATAAAATTAAAACGAATAAAGCTTCCGGAATTGAATTGTGAATAATGTTACGTTAAAAACATGTGCATTGAGATACATTTATCATGTATATTTTATAATTATTGTATTGATACACATTGGATTGAAGAACAATTTGCACCCAACGATGCATTCCACACAAATTATGCGTAGTCACAAATGAGCATGATTCCATTTTCTTGAAGTGTCGCACTGATTAGCTTATGACTGCAACTGACACCACCGTGCTTCAGAGCTCTTATCTCGAGTATGCGTGAATGCGCATGTTGATGATTAAATTACATACATCAGTAACACGCTGCGGTATGGTATGAAAAAAAAACTTCACACCGTGACAAATCAAAGTAATGAAGAGATTTAGAACCTAGTGTGAGCTATTTCGATTACACCCGCCACCCTTTTAATCAGCCATACAGGAACCATTTACCGCGCGATCGTTGCTAGTGGGTCGCTGCCTTTTTCCTCATGTGTGGTTGCTGGCCTGACGGCACACGACGTCATAGCACGACGTCATCACGACCACCCTCTGTTCGTGTGAAGCGTTGCAGCAGGAGAAAAGTGCAGTTGATTATTTATCACGCGACGCGTGCATGAGGCACGGGGCCTGTGACAGCGATCACCACCGGCGCGGAGCCTAATGCAAAACAATAAATGGCTAACATGGGATTGTCGGGGATTCGTGGCTAAATCCGTCACTGCACGCTTCCCTGTGTGGG
>KZ070481.1:155261-171080 GCA_002091845.1 Anopheles cracens
CCCACACAGGGAAGCGTGCAGTGACGGATTTAGCCACGAATCCCCGACAATCCCATGTTAGCCATTTATTGTTTTGCATTAGGCTCCGCGCCGGTGGTGATCGCTGTCACAGGCCCCGTGCCTCATGCACGCGTCGCGTGATAAATAATCAACTGCACTTTTCTCCTGCTGCAACGCTTCACACGAACAGAGGGTGGTCGTGATGACGTCGTGCTATGACGTCGTGTGCCGTCAGGCCAGCAACCACACATGAGGAAAAAGGCAGCGACCCACTAGCAACGATCGCGCGGTAAATGGTTCCTGTATGGCTGATTAAAAGGGTGGCGGGTGTAATCGAAATAGCTCACACTAGGTTCTAAATCTCTTCATTACTTTGATTTGTCACGGTGTGAAGTTTTTTTTTCATACCATACCGCAGCGTGTTACTGATGTATGTAATTTAATCATCAACATGCGCATTCACGCATACTCGAGATAAGAGCTCTGAAGCACGGTGGTGTCAGTTGCAGTCATAAGCTAATCAGTGCGACACTTCAAGAAAATGGAATCATGCTCATTTGTGACTACGCATAATTTGTGTGGAATGCATCGTTGGGTGCAAATTGTTCTTCAATCCAATGTGTATCAATACAATAATTATAAAATATACATGATAAATGTATCTCAATGCACATGTTTTTAACGTAACATTATTCACAATTCAATTCCGGAAGCTTTATTCGTTTTAATTTTATAGTTTTATTTTTTTTATTGAATTTAGCTGTTTCGTTACATTGATCTTTTTATCACCAACATATTTTAAATATTTAGCCCATTTAATGGGAAGTAATTTGTTATAAAGATTCTGCCTCACGAGTGCTTCTACAGCCTCCTAAACTGTTAATTTTGAAAGCTTAATTGACATAATATTTGAAATAAGAAACTCTATCACATAGGAATTCAACAAAATACGATCGAAATTGAATGCGCACTCAAACAGTAGATGAGTGATTATAGGAATGCTTCTTGATTTCAAGAATTCAGAGCATTTTCCAATTGTAATGTTAACTAATATCACAATGAAATATATAACGCAACACTTAAAAATATACACTGCAATCATAAGTATGATTTCATATCACATCCTGTCTTGGCAACAGTTCGTCTCTCCATGCAGAGCGACTGTTGATTGCTTTGGTTTCGCTTCATTCTCTTTATGTTATGTCCAAATTTAATATGTAGTCATGTACAAATATTGCTCAAATGAGCAATTGATAAACTGTAATGAATTATGATAGACAAGGGTTTCGTTTCTATCCAATTAAGAAACCTCTGTCTGGCTATGGGCGGTTTCGTTCTGTGTGCATTGTCTCTCGAAATTCACCATAGCCAAACGGCAGCCAATAAAATGATTCAATTTAGCTAACGAAACATGAAAACGGTGTGTTGTAAAAAATGAAATTAGCAAAAACTGTGGCGATTTAATAACGTGCCACTCCTTGGATCGGTTTACAGGTCGACGGGCGTTTTCGACTCAATTTGTGCAAATAGTTTGAATTTATGAAGATTTTATTTTATTTTCTCATAAAAGGCATAATTTGCGCATTGCAAGGATTACAATCGGTAACACGTGTAAACGTTGCGCTTATATAAACCTTCCCAGCAATATTGCACCTTGAATGACTTTTTTGTTAAATTTAGCCGGATCTCGATCATTGGCTGTGTAGTATTGCTTAAAAAAAAGATAATAATTTTACAAACCAACCAATGGCACCAATATCAGACTTTTACTTCCAAATGTGAATTTACATAGTTTTTCTTGAAGCTCAACAAACATTAACTGTTCATCCCAAGTTTATAGATATAGATATAATTAGAGAAACAAAATCCAAATAAAATTTTGCCAATAATGGATGCTTTGAGGCAAACAATTATACAATTTAAACACACCATCAGTTATTGGTTGACAAAAGTCCCTTATGTGGCTCCAAAGGACAACTCGTTATTTGTACACTCTAACGAAACTCGATTTTCAAGTCTCCAATTTTACTTTTTATGAATAAAAAATATAAAAAATCATAGCCTTTGTTCCACAATATTTTTCAGTACTCAAGACATGAATCCAAAAATCGTTTTTTATATACATATTTATCAACGAGTAAGAACTATTAACGATTTTAAATGTATTTAATAAAGACCCATTTATTACCTTTTCAACGTCAACGTCTTTTTAAGAGAGAGAACTCAGAGAGAATATTTTAGTTGGCTTCATCAAATCTTCTACCGATTGTTTCCTGCCCATGTCGTTTTGATACATACTTCCAGAAAAGTCCTAAGATCTTTACCACAGTTCAATCGAATTTCACACCAAACCGAGCCCACAATTTACAAGCTTCCAAGCCACTTTTCCATTACCCTTAACCCCAAGCGCCCGCATCGCCAGCGTAAAACACTTTCCCACTCACTCGCCTCAAAACGGCGACGGATTCGGATGCCCCGATCCCGGATCGCACGCTATTGTTTCATAATTTAACACCTTGAATCACGGCGACCCGTGCCCCTGGACCGTAATGAGCCCGGATAAACGACACACGGTGTCCGCGACGCCGCCACCGCCGCCGCCGCCGCCGAACCGAAGAAGGTCGTTCGAGGAAATGTTCACCTTACGATCGATCTTAAACCGAAGGGTGGTTGATAGAGCGAGATAGCAGCAACAGCAGCAGCAGAAAAAAGGTATCAAGATCACTCGATGATCAAGCTGCAGCTGCAGCAATGCGCGCTAGAGACCAACGAACTCCAGCGCGCGATCTGGGTGGGAGGGCTGGAAAAGCCCGCTCCGAGTGGTCGGAAAGTGGTGAAGGTGGTGTTTGGCATTTTCCTCCTTAATTCCTAATTACGTGCCGCCGTGGTTCCGTGGCTTTACGAGTGCTTTTTTCTACAAACTCTCTCGCTCGGTGCGATGCGCTCCGGCTCGATCTCGCCCGGGGAGATTGTGCGCGTCAGTGAGATCGCGGATAATCGCGCAATTCGTGGCGACCTCTACCACAACAGTGTGTTTAGGGGCGACCCGTTTTCGGCTCGGGTCGTTTTGTAAAGTGATCGTCTCTGTGTCTGTGCGTGTGAGAAAGAGTGCAAAATAGGAGAGCTTTGGAGGTGGTCGGGATGTTCGCGCGTCCGACTCCGGGATAATTGGAGTCGCACCCTGGCTTGGGGTGGCCCCCGGTGGAACGGTGGTGGTGAGCTGCAGCCAACAACAGCAACCACCGTTTGTTGGCTTTCTACTGGCACAAACCCTCCCCGTGGCAGGAATGAATGGGTTGGTGGCGGCCTGGCGTGGAGAGAACCAGAAGGAACGCGACGTGACGGTTAGAGAGAAAGGAAAAACACAAAATGCTAGGATCGTTTGCGTTTGGCTGGGGGAAGGAGGACGGTGGCGTGGGGATTGGGGGAACGGTGGGCCTCCCTCCTTCTGCTTCTCCTCTCTGCACCTCTCCTCGCATCTCGCCTTCTGCCTGTGCACATGAAAACGCGCACACAGTTCACGTACGACGACACATTGCGGTACAACACTTACCGCCTCCACCACCACCCCCCTCCCAACACCACCACCACCACCAAGCGCATGCGATCTCCTTCTGTCGAACTTTTCATGCGCCCAGGTCCGGGCGGCTCGCGATCGCGATCGTCACCGATCGTCGGAGTGGGGCGGTCCTGCACACGGGTGGTTGTGTCTGTGCGCGTTTCGCGCGAGCGAGACGGCACGCGGTGGCGGGCCCCTGCCCTGCCGGCAGACGAAGACGGGCCGAGCCGAGCCGGCGCTCCTTCTACCCTGGCCCACCCGACACGGGGTATAAAAACCGATTGTAAAATTGCCTTTTAATACAGTTTTGTTGGAAGAGTCGCTGCGTACAGAAGCTTGGTGGTAGCAGGACCGCGTTCGAGTTGCGCTAGCGTTTCGTTTTTCGGTTTTTGGTTTGAGTTGTGTGGCCGAGTGTGCTGGAAGAAAGTGCGAGCAGAGCAGAGGGAACAGAGAGAAAACCTACGGACGTTTGAACGAAGTGCGACACTCTTGCCGGAGTGGTGTGAAACAGAGCCGAGTGAACAGGAAAGCGATCCTTTGTGGTGTTGACGAACATACGCACGCAAAACGGACTTGTCCAGTGTCACAATGAAGTATAGCATAGTTTTCGTGGTTGCACTCTTCGGAGCCGGTACGTACACAGCATTCTTATACATTAAAACCACCAAAAATTGGGAACAAAACAAAGCCAAGATCGTGCATATCGAGAAGGAAACGATTCAAAGCGGTTCAAAGCGCGACTACACCCCGAAAGACCTGGTTCTCAGATGGGGGGCTTAATTAGTAGCAGTGGCGCCATTTCACGGCTCGCAGTCTGGTTCTCCGGGTTTCGTTGGAAACCCCCCACACTCACACACACAAGTGGTTGATCCAGTCCAGGTAGTTTGGGTTTGATGCTTTTTTGCGCCACCGCATTCGCCCACCGCAAGAATGTGGCCCGGAGTTCGTCGCTTTCGCTTTCGCGCTCGCCCGTTCGACGATCGCGAACGAACGCGTAGAACCGGCGGCCCGGTCAAGGTTGTGTCGGATGCTGCTGCACCGTGCACATGCACATAACTCCCGGCACCGACACGAATAATCACTTGCGCGGTGGAATGTGCGGCAGTGTCTGCGCCACAAACCCACCGTAGCTCGGTGAAGCGTTATCGATTTCCCGGACAGCCCGGTGCGATCAATCCGACTGCGAGGAGATGAGCGTTCAATTACTCTAATTACCGTTCCCGATTGATGGTGAACGCTCCGCCGTCTGCTCCGGCTCCGTCCAGCCCAAGAACGCACTAATTGAATTACACTTGCAAAACACCTTCTTCGGCGAAGAGCGATGCATCTTCTCGAGGCTTGCAGCGCGAAAATCACGCATCGCGTCTGTCGGAAGCTAATTAATCATGGTGGCAGCGCGCACGCATCGATTGCGCTTTCCGAGCACGCCTCGAACGCCGCCGCCCGCCGAAGTCACAAATTACGGCGAAATCAAAATTCGCCCGCTCACGACTTCGGGAAGGGGGAGACTCGAATGAAATCCGGCACGGAATAATGAGATTATCGGGACTAATTCGGCGCACGGCTAGGAGAATCCTTCCTCCTTGGTCTAGTTTGTTTTGCTTTTTTTTCTCTCTCTCTTTCACCGTCTGGCCCGTTAGATAATCGCTCTCGGCCACCGCGGCCATTAGTATTCCGCTCAGGAGACGCTGACCGGTGACTGACGTTTGCGCATTCCAGGCACGTACCATCGAACCCGTGACGCGTATCCATCACCACGCGCTATCTGGAAAAAGCCATCGGCATCGTTAATGTGGAGATGGAGGTGCTCGAAACACACACTCACACACCCTGTGCCTGTGCGGAATTTCCTTTCCCACTGCTTATGTCGTACGAATTTGTTCTTCAAATTGTTGAGTTCGTTGACAGCTTCTCGGGTTCGAGTCCGACAGAACGCGTGACCGAAGTGGTTAATTTGCTCCAACGTTTGACAGCCCGTCGAACCGTTTCTTCACCCCGGACCGACCGTTTGACATTGAAACTCACCCGTCGAATCTGTCACTTGCGCCGCCGAGCGGTGAGTGGGTTCTCGTACCTTTCGAAATCGGTCCAATCGGATCCTCCGCAGTTGAAGATCGTGTTCGCGATCGATTTGACCTTCCTGCGAAACCGTTAATGCCAGTTCGGAGCGGATCCCTTTTACCGGCAAGAAGCGCACCGAAAAGGGTCTCGCTAAGTGGCCGCGCACGCCACGAACAATACCACTTTCAATTGTGCTCTAGATTGCGATGCCTCTTTCGTGGTTCCTTTCGGAACGCGCCGGCGCGAAAGGGTACGTCCCAGCCTGCATCCCAGCCAGTCCAGCACACACACACACACACGAGCGATGGATGGAGTTAATTATGGAGATATGCATGTTACGACAGCAGCGTGTTGGAGATTGCAGGCGTTATGCCGATGGTGCAAACGGCAAAACCGGCGATGCTGTCATGAGCCTGTCGGAAAGCCGTCATCCCACCGCACGAGCGCACGGGTGGGCCATAGAACCGGCGGCCCGGTCAAGGTTGTGGCTGGGCCTGCTGGGGCTTTATTTATGTGTTAATTAAATTCTACTATCCATTAACGCGCGTGTACCCGCTGTTTCACTGTCGCCATTGTTCGGTGGTGGTTTCGCGAGCGATTGACCTGTCACACATAAATTCCAAACCCCGCGCCAACCGAAATCCATGGCGGGCGTGGATTCGATAATCAATCGCGAAACGGAGAGGCCAGAAAGGTCGTGCGCTTTGTGTTAAATGTTATGCGGAACTGCAGATTTGTGGTTGAACCTGGGGCGAGTTCACATGCCAAGCTGGAGAGGGTCACAAGCAAACAAATGTGTGGGTTGAACCTTATGTTGTATCACACACTGTGAAGTGATTTCGCGCCGGGAGCGTAAAGCGTATTTTTATCGCACCGAACTCATCTCAACACAGAAGCGCGCACGGCGTAAAGGTAAACATCGCGCTAATAAGCAACCCCGAGTGGCATATCTAATCGAACGTGGATGTTGCACTGCACCAGCGCACAACACAAACAACCGTGCGCCCGAAAACGCCGAGAAATCCTCACAAAACATCTCCAATCGAAACCACTTATCGGAAAACGGCAAGAACCCAGCCCTCACGGCTGTGTTCTTTTCGCTGGGCGAACGCAAACAATCGTTTAAAATCAAATCTTCCACCGCGTTTGCGTTTCGCCGGAGCACGGAGCAGGCTGTTTGATAACGTTGTGCCTGCGGCGCCCAACCACCCCCGGTCCGCGGTGAAAGATAATAAACGTTTATTGTGAAAAACTCGCTGCCGACTAAACGAACGGCAAGAATGGGACAATTTTGCATTCTTCTTCCGCGAACGAACCGTTTGTATCACACTTTAGACGAAAGGCGCTTGGAAAAACCTTCCCTTTCGAAAACGGCACGCGGGAAGTAAGTTGGATCCCTTTAGGCTTTGTTCGCGTATGGGGAAAAAACGGAAGCGGCGCTCCGGTGTTCGGGTTTTGCCGAATATTGACAGATTTTCTTCCGCGCAGGGTTGGAGATAAGCATTCTCCGCCAGGTGCTCCACCAGGGCCATTGAAAGCGGCTGCCCAAGATAACATCCCAGATAACAATGTGGATAATCAGCTCGCGTGCGTGTTTTTCTTTCATCCGTGTGCCGCGCGGAAAAAGGCCTCCTCCCCCACACTTAATTGCGTGGCACGCGAGGGATCCACAGGGATAAAGGGTTCAACGGACGGGGCAATCTCATCTCGGAACTCGGATGCGATGCCATTACGGGCGAAACCGATTCAAGCCAAAGCTCATTACCGTTCCAAACCGGCTCGTGGCGCAAACACACACACACACACGTACGCAGGAGGCGTGAAGTTCGAATTTTGCAATTCATTAACAACGATCGAGATCGAAGGCAAAAAACAGCCAGCTATGCGGAAGGCTAGTCTCTGTTTGCATTGAGCTCCCCCGGAGATCCGTTTCCATCACGGTGCGGGTTCGATCTTCTTAAGCCACTTATTCTCGTGGCTTTGCATAGCACCCGGACCGGGGGCGAACACTTTCACTTTCACCGTCCGAAACACACACACTCACACACAAAACACTGTTCGCCAGTTTTCCTCCGTTTCCCGGAACTGCGCACAGCAGCTCCACACGGCTGTGGAGCTCGAACCGTCGCGGAGTGCTTTTGGATGTCATGTCACCGGGGCGCAGCAACATCGGACGCGGATGCATTTTAATGCTGGCAAAACGTAACGCAACGGTGGTGGGTTGTGGAAGGAGATTTATGAACAGTCCATCCTTGCGGACGAATGCAACGACGACGACGACGACGACATCTCGTACCTTTCGAAATCGGTCCAATCGGATCCTCCGCAGTTGAAGATCGTGTTCGCGATCGATTTGACCTTCCTGCGAAACCGTTAATGCCAGTTCGGAGCGGATCCCTTTTACCGGCAAGAAGCGCACCGAAAAGGGTCTCGCTAAGTGGCCGCGCACGCCACGAACAATACCACTTTCAATTGTGCTCTAGATTGCGATGCCTCTTTCGTGGTTCCTTTCGGAACGCGCCGGCGCGAAAGGGTACGTCCCAGCCTGCATCCCAGCCAGTCCAGCGAAGGAAAGTGGAGCGCACATTGGCCCACCTTGGCGACGGCGTAATTGCCAGTGAGCGCGCGTGCACCACACGCCAACATCCTTTCGGCACGGGAATGCACCGTCGCCACGGTGCGACGGTGAACTTGATTCCGCTGCAATGTGGAGCGCGCAAGTTTGTTGCCACTGACGCGCTGACCTTCCCGTTCGCGTTCGGCTCGTGACGGATGTCTTCGATTTAGAAAGTAAACCGCCGCAACGGAAGCGACCGTAATGGGGTTGGCTGGCTGGTTGATGTAATTGAACTTGGCCCAGAAATGCGTTTCGGAATCGGTTTCGCGGCGAGATGCGCACGAGTTTTAATCGATCACTGAGGAGAATGTCACAACACGCAGGCGACGGTATTCAAATCACTTTCGCAATCGACCACTAGCAGGCGAGCTCACGAAGGTGAGCCACCCCTACGCGCTCATCTCATGCGCTCCCAGCGCTCCCAGGAGCGCTCATCTCGCGCTGCGAAGGCGTGCCGTGGAGGTGGCGCAATGTGACATAAGCCGTGATGGCTGCCGATTGTGTCACCGCCCGGTCCGCGTTTTTCGTTCGGGAGCGGTAGCCGTGGCGGTGGCATTCCACATCCGTCGGGCGAAACCGTGTTATCGAACCGGCCCCGGGTTGATGGGACTGGTTGTGGGTTGTGCGTGTCTTTTTTCTCGCTCTCTCTCTCTTGAGCTGTTTTCGTGCGGGGAACAGTTGCGCAATCGAATTTCGATCTTCGATAATCGCTCGTGGCGCAAACACACACACACACACGTACGCAGGAGGCGTGAAGTTCGAATTTTGCAATTCATTAACAACGATCGAGATCGAAGGCAAAAAACAGCCCGGGTTCGAGTCCGACAGAACGCGTGACCGAAGTGGTTAATTTGCTCCAACGTTTGACAGCCCGTCGAACCGTTTCTTCACTCCGGACCGACCGTTTGACATTGAAACTCACCCGTCGAATCTGTCACTTGCTCCGCCGAGCGGTGAGTGGGATCTCGTACCTTTCGAAATCGGTCCAATCGGATCCTCCGCAGTTGAAGATCGTGTTCGCGATCGATTTGACCTTCCTGCGAAACCGTTAATGCCAGTTCGGAGCGGATCCCTTTTACCGGCAAGAAGCGCACCGAAAAGGGTCTCGCTAAGTGGCCGCGCACGCCACGAACAATACCACTTTCAATTGTGCTCTAGATTGCGATGCCTCTTTCGTGGTTCCTTTCGGAACGCGCCGGCGCGAAAGGGTACGTCCCAGCCTGCATCCCAGCCAGTCCAGCGAAGGAAAGTGGAGCGCACATTGGCCCACCTTGGCGACGGCGTAATTGCCAGTGAGCGCGCGTGCACCACACGCCAACATCCTTTCGGCACGGGAATGCACCGTCGCCACGGTGCGACGGTGAACTTGATTCCGCTGCAATGTGGAGCGCGCAAGTTTGTTGCCACTGACGCGCTGACCTTCCCGTTCGCGTTCGGCTCGTGACGGATGTCTTCGATTTAGAAAGTAAACCGCCGCAACGGAAGCGACCGTAATGGGGTTGGCTGGCTGGTTGATGTAATTGAACTTGGCCCAGAAATGCGTTTCGGAATCGGTTTCGCGGCGAGATGCGCACGAGTTTTAATCGATCACTGAGGAGAATGTCACAACACGCAGGCGACGGTATTCAAATCACTTTCGCAATCGACCACTAGCAGGCGAGCTCACGAAGGTGAGCCACCCCTACGCGCTCATCTCATGCGCTCCCAGCGCTCCCAGGAGCGCTCATCTCGCGCTGCGAAGGCGTGCCGTGGAGGTGGCGCAATGTGACATAAGCCGTGATGGCTGCCGATTGTGTCACCGCCCGGTCCGCGTTTTTCGTTCGGGAGCGGTAGCCGTGGCGGTGGCATTCCACATCCGTCGGGCGAAACCGTGTTATCGAACCGGCCCCGGGTTGATGGATGAGCGTTCAATTACTCTAATTACCGTTCCCGATTGATGGTGAACGCTCCGCCGTCTGCTCCGGCTCCGTCCAGCCCAAGGACGCACTAATTGAATTACACTTGCAAAACACCTTCTTCGGCGAAGAGCGATGCATCTTCTCGAGGCTTGCAGCGCGAACACCACGCATCGCGTCTGTCGGAAGCTAATTAATCATGGTGGCAGCGCGCACGCATCGATTGCGCTTTCCGAGCACGCCTCGAATGGTGGTGGAGGCGGTAAGTGTTGTACCGCAATGTGTCGTCGTACGTGAACTGTGTGCGCGTTTTCATGTGCACAGGCAGAAGGCGAGAAGCGAGGAGGGGTGCAGAGAGGAGAAGGAGAAGGAGGGAGACCCACCGTTCCCCCAATCCCCACGCCACCGTCCTCCTTCTCCCAGCCAAACGCAAACGATCCTAGCATTTTGTGTTTTTCCTTTCTCTCTAACCGTCACGTCGCGTTCCTTCTGGTTCTCTCAAACCCGGAGAACCAGACTGCGAGCCGTGAAATGGCGCCACTGCTACTAATTAAGCCCCCCATCTGAGAACCAGGTCTTTCGGGGTGTAGTCGCGCTTTGAACCGCTTTGAATCGTTTCCTTCTCGATATGCACGATCTTGGCTTTGTTTTGTTCCCAATTTTTGGTGGTTTTAATGTATAAGAATGCTGTGTACGTACCGGCTCCGAAGAGTGCAACCACGAAAACTATGCTATACTTCATTGTGACACTGGACAAGTCCGTTTTGCGTGCGTATGTTCGTCAACACCACAAAGGATCGCTTTCCTGTTCACTCGGCTCTGTTTCACACCACTCCGGCAAGAGTGTCGCACTTCGTTCAAACGTCCGTAGGTTTTCTCTCTGTTCCCTCTGCTCTGCTCGCACTTTCTTCCAGCACACTCGGCCACACAACTCAAACCAAAAACCGAAAAACGAAACGCTAGCGCAACTCGAACGCGGTCCTGCTACCACCAAGCTTCTGTACGCAGCGACTCTTCCAACAAAACTGTATTAAAAGGCAATTTTACAATCGGTTTTTATACCCCGTGTCGGGTGGGCCAGGGTAGAAGGAGCGCCGGCTCGGCTCGGCCCGTCTTCGTCTGCCGGCAGGGCAGGGGCCCGCCACCGCGTGCCGTCTCGCTCGCGCGAAACGCGCACAGACACAACCACCCGTGTGCAGGACCGCCCCACTCCGACGATCGGTGACGATCGCGATCGCGAGCCGCCCGGACCTGGGCGCATGAAAAGTTCGACAGAAGGAGATCGCATGCGCTTGGTGGTGGTGGTGGTGTTGGGAGGGGGGTGGTGGTGGAGGCGGTAAGTGTTGTACCGCAATGTGTCGTCGTACGTGAACTGTGTGCGCGTTTTCATGTGCACAGGCAGAAGGCGAGAAGACCTCGGCTCATATTTCGAGCAAAGCGGTACCAAATCTCGCGCACTCCAAGATGGAGTCTTCTAGATACGCACCGAGCGCTCCCTCACGCCAGTACGAGATCGTGCTCGTGGCGTCTCGTCTGCAAAGGCAGAAGCAAGAGAGCGAAAAAAAAAATACCCCCCAACCTAAAACCAGTTCGAAACGAAAGCGAAATCGCAACTCCTCGCATTGCGACCGAGATCCAACGCAGGCCAAGAACGTACGTACGCGGGCGCGCGCGAGCGCGCTCGGAGCCTGCAGTTACTTCGCCAGATGGCGCTCTCCGGTCGGAAAGTGAGAGTGAGCGCGTTGGCGTATGTGTGCGCAACGTGTGTGTGGGGGGGGGGCAACTGCAGCCACCGAACCGTACAGCAAGACTTCCTCTTGCCGTTTCACTCGGTCGCGTTCGTTCGCGATCGTCGAACGGGCGAGCGCGAAAGCGAAAGCGACGAACTCCGGGCCACATTCTTGCGGTGGGCGAATGCGGTGGCGCAAAAAAGCATCAAACCCAAACTACCTGGACTGGATCAACCACTTGTGTGTGTGAGTGTGGGGGGTTTCCAACGAAACCCGGAGAACCAGACTGCGAGCCGTGAAATGGCGCCACTGCTACTAATTAAGCCCCCCATCTGAGAACCAGGTCTTTCGGGGTGTAGTCGCGCTTTGAACCGCTTTGAATCGTTTCCTTCTCGATATGCACGATCTTGGCTTTGTTTTGTTCCCAATTTTTGGTGGTTTTAATGTATAAGAATGCTGTGTACGTACCGGCTCCGAAGAGTGCAACCACGAAAACTATGCTATACTTCATTGTGACACTGGACAAGTCCGTTTTGCGTGCGTATGTTCGTCAACACCACAAAGGATCGCTTTCCTGTTCACTCGGCTCTGTTTCACACCACTCCGGCAAGAGTGTCGCACTTCGTTCAAACGTCCGTAGGTTTTCTCTCTGTTCCCTCTGCTCTGCTCGCACTTTCTTCCAGCACACTCGGCCACACAACTCAAACCAAAAACCGAAAAACGAAACGCTAGCGCAACTCGAACGCGGTCCTGCTACCACCAAGCTTCTGTACGCAGCGACTCTTCCAACAAAACTGTATTAAAAGGCAATTTTACAATCGGTTTTTATACCCCGTGTCGGGTGGGCCAGGGTAGAAGGAGCGCCGGCTCGGCTCGGCCCGTCTTCGTCTGCCGGCAGGGCCGGGGCCCGCCACCGCGAGCCGTCTCGCTCGCGCGAAACGCGCACAGACACTACCACCCGTGTGCAGGACCGCCCCACTCCGACGATCAGTGACGATCGCGATCGCGAGCCGCCCGGACCTGGGCGCATGAAAAGTTCGACAGAAGGAGATCGCATGCGCTTGGTGGTGGTGGTGGTGTTGGGAGGGGGGTGGTGGTGGAGGCGGTAAGTGTTGTACCGCAATGTGTCGTCGTACGTGAACTGTGTGCGCGTTTTCATGTGCACAGGCAGAAGGCGAGATGCGAGGAGAGGTGCAGAGAGGAGAAGCAGAAGGAGGGAGGCCCACCGTTCCCCCAATCCCCACGCCACCGTCCTCCTTCCCCCAGCCAAACGCAAACGATCCTAGCATTTTGTGTTTTTCCTTTCTCTCTAACCGTCACGTCGCGTTCCTTCTGGTTCTCTCCACGCCAGACCGCCACCAACCCATTCATTCCTGCCACGGGGAGGGTTTGTGCCAGTAGAAAGCCAACAAACGGTGGTTGCTGTTGTTGGCTGCAGCTCACCACCACCGTTCCACCGGGGGCCACCCCAAGCCAGGGTGCGACTCCAATTATCCCGGAGTCGGACGCGCGAACATCCCGACCACCTCCAAAGCTCTCCTATTTTGCACTCTTTCTCATACGCACAGACACAGAGACGATCACTTTACAAAACGACCCGAGCCGAAAACGGGTCGCCCCTAAACACACTGTTGTGGTAGAGGTCGCCACGAATTGCGCGATTATCCGCGATCTCACTGACGCGCACAATCTCCCCGGGCGAGATCGAGCCGGAGCGCATCGCACCGAGCGAGAGAGTTTGTAGAAAAAAGCACTCGTAAAGCCACGGAACCACGGCGGCACGTAATTAGGAATTAAGGAGGAAAATGCCAAACACCACCTTCACCACTTTCCGACCACTCGGAGCGGGCTTTTCCAGCCCTCCCACCCAGATCGCGCGCTGGAGTTCGTTGGTCTCTAGCGCGCATTGCTGCAGCTGCAGCTTGATCATCGAGTGATCTTGATACCTTTTTTCTGCTGCTGCTGTTGCTGCTATCTCGCTCTATCAACCACCCTTCGGTTTAAGATCGATCGTAAGGTGAACATTTCCTCGAACGACCTTCTTCGGTTCGGCGGCGGCGGCGGCGGTGGCGGCGTCGCGGACACCGTGTGTCGTTTATCCGGGCTCATTACGGTCCAGGGGCACGGGTCGCCGTGATTCAAGGTGTTAAATTATGAAACAATAGCGTGCGATCCGGGATCGGGGCATCCGAATCCGTCGCCGTTTTGCGGCGAGTGAGTGGGAAAGTGTTTTACGCTGGCGATGCGGGCGCTTGGGGTTAAGGGTAATGGAAAAAGTGGCTTGGAAGCTTGTAAATTGTGGGCTCGGTTTGGTGTGAAATTCGATTGAACCGTGGTAAAGATCTTAGGACTTTTCTGGAAGTATGTATCAAAACGACATGGGCAGGAAACAATCGGTAGAAGATTTGATGAAGCCAACTAAAATATTCTCTCTGAGTTCTCTCTCTTAAAAAGACGTTGACGTTGAAAAGGTAATAAATGGGTCTTTATTAAATACATTTAAAATCGTTAATAGTTCTTACTCGTTGATAAATATGTATATAAAAAACGATTTTTGGATTCATGTCTTGAGTACTGAAAAATATTGTGGAACAAAGGCTATGATTTTTTATATTTTTTATTCATAAAAAGTAAAATTGGAGACTTGAAAATCGAGTTTCGTTAGAGTGTACAAATAACGAGTTGTCCTTTGGAGCCACATAAGGGACTTTTGTCAACCAATAACTGATGGTGTGTTTAAATTGTATAATTGTTTGCCTCAAAGCATCCATTATTGGCAAAATTTTATTTGGATTTTGTTTCTCTAATTATATCTATATCTATAAACTTGGGATGAACAGTTAATGTTTGTTGAGCTTCAAGAAAAACTATGTAAATTCACATTTGGAAGTAAAAGTCTGATATTGGTGCCATTGATTGATTTGTAAAAATATTATCTTTTTTTTTTAAAGCAATACAACACAGCAAATGATAGAGATCCGACTAAATTTAACAAAAAAGTCATTCAAGGTGCAATATTGCTGGGTAGGTTTATATAAGCGCAACGTTTACACGTGTTACCGATTGTAATCCTTGCAATGCGCAAATTATGTCTTTTATGAGAAAATAAAAAAAATCTTCATAAATTCAAACTATTTGCACAAATTGAGTCGTGAACGCCCGTCGACCTGTAAACCGATATCGCCCGATTACGAAACATGCATTCAGCACGTGTTAATCCCACATAACGGTCATGATCCTGAAACGATCCGACCGCGGCCAACACGAGTCAAAGAACAGAAATTATCACCCCGGAAAACAACTTTCGTTATCGCGGGAGGAATGTTGGCGAGGAGTAAAAGTGGAGCGAACGAGCGAACCCGAGACGCCGATAACTTTACTGCCCGCCCGCCATGGGGGGGGGATGGGATGTAACATTTGGGGCAACTTTTCGCACTGGCCAAAACTGCCGAGCGGGTTTCGGTGGTGATGTAATAAGGACACCCGAAAGCCAGCCGTAATGGGAGCAAAGGATGGCTTTAGTCAGGGCGCACCCGGTCCAACCGGGTGCATTACACTCCCACCACTCAAGCAGACGCGGACAGACAGGAAGTTCAAAGCCCAGCCAACGCTACCAACCGACCACCGACCACAATTATCAAATCTATGCAAAATGAGCTCCGGCGATAAAACCACAACGCTCCCTCTCTCTTTCTCACACACACACAGCATGCGATGGTTGCCTTTCTCATCGAAGGTGCATTGCCACTGCATCGTCGCGGTGTTTGGTGACGCCTGACGCTCGCCTCGCCCGGAGAAAACAAACCGCTGCAACCGCGGATTGAAGTCACCGTCGCAGCGAGGCGACGCGAGGCGCGCGCGTGACGGAGTTCGTTCACATTGTTTGACATAATGCATGCAGCATAATGGGATCGGGACGGGGTAGCGGTACGGTAAGTCGACGAAAAAATTTCACTT
>KZ070481.1:178758-202032 GCA_002091845.1 Anopheles cracens
TACCATAAGCACCATTAATTGATTACAAACTAACACCAATTAGCCTCGTTGTGCCGTGCCGCGCTTCGAACTAGTCGGAGCATTTTAGCGTGCCACACCGTGCCACAGCTCTACGAAGCGTAATAGCGCTCTGCGCTCCGTTGTGCCGTGCGGTTTTTGCCACAGAAACAGAGCCCCGGAGGCGAACTGCTAACTTCAAACCCTTCACGGTCGATCGGTGACAGTCGCACGTTTCAAACTGCGTCCCACAAAACAACACAAATCATGCCCGCTGGCGAGCGACGGCTGACAGTTGCGGGATTTTGGAGATGGACAGAGCACTCATCAATCATCAGCCCGACCGAACGAACGAACGAACGGTCGGTTGTCGAACGTTAATCTTGGGCTGCGGGTTTCCCCAGCACCGTGTTTCCCCACGGAACTCCTGTTTCGACAAATTGAGCCACTTTTTTTCGGGCCGTAGATGAGTAAGGTGTGACGGCTTTTTTGCTGTTGTTCCTGGAGTTTTCTTGTTTGGACTCAAGCGCCGAAATTTGATCCATTAGCCAGGTACGCCGGATGCATCGCCGTGGTGGGATGATTTCGGAGCACGGGAACGACAACCCGGCCAGTAGATGGTGCACCACGGATAAGCTAAACACGCTCGTGTACGGACCCCGCGGGTGTTTGCGATTTCGGTAGGCACCGGCGGCTACACCAAACACGACACGCACGCATTAATTTGTGGATTAAACGATTTTTTTTCTATCTTTACTACCTTTCATTTCATGTAGAAATATGTAATGCCAGTACATGCACTTCAAATTACCAAATAATTGATGTGATAAGGTTTCTTCATACAATTCAACTACTTTTAATTTAACATCGTAATCATATAAGCTAGAAATCAAAACAATGTCGCTGAAGGGTTATGTATAGAACAGATTCTAATCAATTCTTTGAATTCTTTTGATTCGATATTCGATAGCTTATAGCTAGCTATCAATATTTTTCTGTAAGATATCACTATTATTACTCATTTCCTATATATGATGTACAAATTAGGTCCAATTGAATGTTCTTCTACTAGCTTCATTGGATTTTGCTACCTTGTTTTCTAGAATGACATAATTATTGTTTTATGTTTTTGTTTTGAAAAATGATACTTATCTTGATTGGATTTCTTACAGGAAATTTCTATAATACTTTTCCTACAATGCAACCCATTGTTCTAATGGGTTATTTTCATAAGAACTATGTACTAAGTTTTACGAATACTGTTCACAATCTTAAAAAGAAGATATACTAAGAAGAATTTAAATAGCTTGACCATAATGATATCGTTAAATATGTCCATCACTAAACCAAAGCCAATAATGAGCCTTCGCTAACCCTACCCAACACACCCGCAGGAACAGTTTTGATAGAAGTCGGAGCATTTTAGCGTGCCACACCGTGCCACAGCTCTACGAAGCGTAATAGCGCTCTGCGCTCCGTTGTGCCGTGCGGACGCCGAGCGCGGAAGACATTACGACACAAAACGCAACCACAATCTCGGTCAACTGAGCGACGAACCGGTCCGAGCGCCCGCCCGCCCTGCCCCGTGCACCGAGCAAGACTCCGAGCGACGTCCGGTTCGTGTGACGGACCCGGTCTCCGGTTGGGGTCGGGCTGGCTCCCGTCACTGGGCCGCAGTGACGTAGTACGAGCGGCGTCGTGGTTAATAATTTTACACGCCCTGCCCTGACGGCGAGGCGCGTGAGCCTGGCCGGGTGAGCGGACCGGCAGTGGACAGGAAGGACTCAGTAGGGCAAAGCTATTTCGTCGATCGGATGTCTTCATCGCGGATTGAGACCAGGCTGGACTGTTTGTTGTTTTTCTTTTTTAGCACGAAGCCCCCTTTTACGGATCAGCTCACCTAGAGCCACCTCGGTGATGGCTGTCGCTCCGAGCGGTTGTGATGGCCCGCTGGCTGGTGGATGGGTGCTTAGGTTGGAGATGCAACACTGTCAGCAGCTTCTGTTTTGCTGTAAACGCATTTCGCCTCTAGTGTTCTTTCAACTCGTTGTGGATTATTTATTGATATATTTATTACAACTCTCCAAATCATATACAAATAGGTAAGAGGTGATCACTTAGATCATCAAATACTAATGAACGTACTACAAATGCCTGACATATAACCATTTCACGCCACACAGTTGGAATGCGAAAGCTTCCGCATCATTGGTAACATTAATTTGTGGATTAAACGATTTTTTTTCTATCTTTACTACCTTTCATTTCATGTAGAAATATGTAATGCCAGTACATGCACTTCAAATTACCAAATAATTGATGTGATAAGGTTTCTTCATACAATTCAACTACTTTTAATTTAAGCGCCCGGGAGATCGGCTTTCGTTGCTCCGAGCCAAAGCCCAGTTGTACCAGTTTGTCTTTCTCTTCACTTTTCACCGTGCTCGTGCCCGTTGCCGTGCGTCAACGCGCCGCTGCAGCGAGAAGTGGCCTGTACCCCATCGTTCGCCGAGCGCGGAAGACATTACGACACAAAACGCAACCACAATCTCGGTCAACTGAGCGACGAACCGGTCCGAGCGCCCGCCTTTCTTGTTTGGACTCAAGCGCCGAAATTTGATCCATTAGCCAGGTACGCCGGATGCATCGCCGTGGTGGGATGATTTCGGAGCACGGGAACGACAACCCGGCCAGTAGATGGTGCACCACGGATAAGCTAAACACGCTCGTGTACGGACCCCGCGGGTGTTTGCGATTTCGGTAGGCACCGGCGGCTACACCAAACACGACACGCACGAACGGTTGGCAGCGGTGGCGCTGCTGCTAGCGCAACCATTAAAACTTATTAGCATAAGTGATTTCCGTATCACGCGGGCTTGCGGGTTGGCCGCGTTACGCACGCTAGAACCGGCAAACACCGGCTACTACCACCACTGCAGCGAGAAGTGGTCTTCCACGTCGGTGTGCGTGCCGACTAGTAGCACAACAATGCCGTTTGGCGTAGATTGCCGATCTACTTTGACCCGCGGTTAAGACATCCTCGATCGATATTGGATCGGGGACCGGCTGCCGTGCTAGACTGGCTAGGCCCACCGCTATCGACGTCTAGTCGAGCGATGGTGTCGGTGCGACAACATCAACAGCAGCGACGCGACGTGCACGCTAAAAGTGGGCCCCGCGATATCTTCCTGGGTAGTCACACCAATTCACAGCCGGTTTCTGGCACGGAGGCGATACCTGTTTGCCGTGCTGTTGTTTGCCCCGGCCCAGGGGTCTGGACGCTGCTACTTCCACCGTGACCTTATATGTGTGTGGCATAATTTGCGCCGCGCCTGAATAGCGTGGCCTGCAGCCGGCCCAGGGTCACGGGAAGTCCTTCGTCGGTATTCGCCCGCAGGAAGGCCTTTGCGGAAGGTGTTTGTGTGCGGTGTTTGTGTGCCGGAGCTACTGCATTCCGGAATTCACTCCCGAGCAAAGCGGGCATCGGGCACCGGCGGGATGGATGGTTTTGCAGGAATAAATTAATTTACAGCCATTCAGATATGCACACCGGGGCAGTGGTGGTGCTGAAGATATGCACGGAAGTCGAGAGAATGCTATTAAGAAGTGGTCAGGTTCGGTTCTGCCGTCAAGCTGGTTCTTTGACAGTGGTGAGACGGTGATATGTGCGCTTAGCCTAATAGAGTATTGTTGGAAATACCAGCTAATCCTTTGAGGGGTTGTGAGAAGATTGATAATTCCAAATCATCCTTTGGTTCCATATATTGAATATTGAAATAGATATTGATCATCTAAACATCTTTTATTGGAGACTTTGATATTTCTCCGACACTTGTAGTTGTTTAAGGTTTATATTTTCTCTTTATTTATAAGAAGACCTCAGCTGGATTTTCATTTGCTAGATTGATAAATTTCCTCCCATACACACATGAACAATTGTAGAGATCAACTTCTCGATCTATTGCCCTTTTTGAAATCTGATTCCGCAAGTCATATTTCCGAAATCTCCCCCACCGAACCAAACAACCCAGAACCACCAATTCAACCTTGTCCATACAGCATACCCCCTAATGGCCTTCACTACCGCGCCGAGTACGGGCGGCAATCGAAACGAATCAGTAAAAGATTACAAATCACCCTAAATGTACATCCAACCTAATCTACTGCACACACACACATACGGGCGCGGCACCTGATAAATCACTTCGGCCACTAAGCATGATGTAATACGTCAACGTTGCATTCGTTTCTGCATCTCAAACACATACTCTCTCACCGAAGCGGCAACCGAAACTTCACCTCATTTGTATTCTCCGTACGGCGGGAGTCGTCCGCCGTCCGATTTTCGACCAGCACCAATATTTCAGCAACATTAAATCAATTTGCTTTTGCCCATCGGAAAAGTATGTTCCGTAAAATCTCCCCCACCGAACCAAACAACCCAGAACCACCAATTCAACCTTGTCCATACAGCATACCCCCTAATGGCCTTCACTCAATTTCCGTCAGCCATTACGGGGCACACGTCGCTTTGATCGAAAAACTATCAAAACCACACCGACGTTCCGGTCAGGTCAGGTGCAGGTCCACGCGCTAGAACACACGAAGCGGCCCCATCTTCAAACGGTGCAGTCGAGCGCATGATGGACTACTGACTCGCTCCACCCCGGCAGCGTGTCCAAAAAAGAAAAACACAAGTGCAACATCAAAAGGGACGCCACGATCCAGCCCTCCCGGTGCCTTCTCGGGTCGCGAACGGTGGCTAGTAAATAATAACGGTCAGCCACAGGAAAGGCCACCGGGAGAAAGCAAGACAAGAAATAAAACGCGAACACACATAACTAGACCGTGCCCGTGCGATTGCGGAAAACAATTTGTTAGAGGTTAAACACACATGTGACAGACAGGTGTAGAGCATTGGAATGGCGTGGCCCAAACGATCCCCCCATCCCCACTCCGATGCTCGGTTTACCGGTCGAAAGGGAGTGCTGCGCGGAGAACGCGGCGCGCATTCGCGTTCGCTTCCTATTTGCGTTCGGTTTTATTTGTTAGCGAACGGCCGTTACGATAAAAACCAATTCCGATCCCTTTCGCGGGGGGAGGGTGGGGGAGGAAGGGAAAGGAGACTGACAGGAATGGCATTATGAGTCGCACAAACAAACAAACCGAGTACGAGCGAGCGAGCAGAGTGGATAAAAACGAGGCCTAGAGGGGAGCCAAGCCAGTGGGACTAACTATTTCCGCGTGTCGAGATATTCCGGCCGCCGCTGGTCGTTGACGGTGGTTTGATGACGGAAGGGATTTGGTAGGTCCTTCTCCATTCACCGGTCTCGGCCCGCCTCCTCCGGCCCACCTGCATAGCCAATGAACCGTACTGTCCGCATTCGTAGCCGTTTATACGCCCTCCGGGACCGCGCCGAGTACGGGCGGCAATCGAAACGAATCAGTAAAAGATTACAAATCACCCTAAATGTACATCCAACCTAATCTACCGCACACACACACACATACGGGCGCGGCACCTGATAAATCACTTCGGCCACTAAGCATGATGTAAGACGTCAACGTTGCATTCGTTTCTGCATCTCAAACACATACTCACTCACCGAAGCAGCAACCGAAACTTCACCTCATTTGTATTCTCCGTACGGCGGGAGTCGTCTGCCGTCCGATTTTCGACCAGCACCAATATTTCAGCAACATTAAATCAATTTGCTTTTGCCCATCGGAAAAGTATGTTCCGTGCGCTTGACCGACCCGACCGACACGACCGACCGAAGCTGGTTTGTATTAGCTCTCGGATTATCGACCGGGGCCGGATTCTGCTTCCAAACTAGATCCGGTCGGAAAATTGACGCAGTAGACGCTGGCGTGTTTCCACTGGCCACGAGCTTCCACAGCGGCAGACATGTCGGGCATCAGAATTCAAGCACACACACACACACACACCAACAACACCCGCACCCACATACACCCTCGATAAGGTGTAAATAAATGATGGTCCCTCAATTTTCTTCCACCGGATGTGCTGCTCCGGAGACGTTCGCCTTCCCACTCTCTCACTGCTTCCTTACACTTCATTAGTGATTCTTGTAAAGTAAGCAGCCTCCGGAAAGGGCGCCGGAGCCAAATTGAATCATGTACACAACATATTCACATTCATGACCATATTCTAACACTGCCCCTCGGGGCGATGGACGCTGGAAGGTGGAAGGCATCCTCTGCGACTAGGCCAGCAGCAGCAGCAGCAACAAGCGCTACGGCATCCGGTCCGGTCAGATGTTTGGATCTGAGCTCTGCCGAGACCGTCCGGACTCTCCCCGTCTACCGTTCGTAGCGTTTTCCATTATCCTCACCACAAAACTTCAATAAAATCCCAATTGGCTAGTGTTGGAGAATCGAGTCGAAATGAGCATTTGGAGCTCGGCTGCAATTCAATTGTGATTGATCCGATAGGAAGGGTTGCGTTTGGGTTGGTTTCTCAGTGAGGTGGATCCTTCCTTCGGTAAGCCGATATCAAATAACGCTCCAGTGCGGTGCATGTGTGTGTGTATGTGTGTTGGAATTCGTAGTAATTTGCTTCCATCCGAAGGACCGATGCACGTTTCGCCAGTATACCGCAATCATATCGTCGTTTGGAGCTCCTGGAGCGGTTTTTGAGGGCGGGTGTAAATGGAGAAATTATAAGCCACACATGAGCGTGCGGTTCTTTGTACGCTCCATAAATTGATTTGTTTGTGAAAAAGTGGAGATTTAAAGATTTACGAGACGCTGCCTGGTGGTTGTTTCTCTCGATTAATCCATGTTGAGGTTTTGGCGTTGTGTGGGAGTTCTTGCATGAAGGTTAGCACGGTGTGGTTGCATGACGCACACTCATAACGCAATACACTCGCAATTAATCGATTCTGCCACTCTAGCGAGCAATCGGTTTCGTAGCATCCGAGCATCACACAGGATTAAATCGCTCGGCTCGAAGCGCACCGCATGCAGCCCGCGCAAGAACCAACCTCGGCCGAGTGAATGGGACGGCACGTGGCTAAAGATGCGCCCGTCTGCTCCATAACTCATTGCAAATTTTATCCAGCGCCGCCGCCGTCGGGCTTACGAAATTCCTGTCCCGGATCTCGGAGCCCACCGGTCTAGAACAGACACACATACACACACACTCACCTTGAAGATGTCACACCGTTCTCCCCGCTGTTTCCAGCCTGCTTCATGAGAGCGCATAACAGGGGGAGAAGGCCAAACTAGTTAACTTTTCGCGCGATCTGCGCGATGTGGACCGGCTGCGAGTTGATAGGCGCTTCGTACGGCTGCCTTTCGGGCAAGGTACGAGAGCATGGGTTTCGATCGATGCTAAGGATCGGGATCGTGTTATAAGCATTAACCGTCGATGGATGCAGAGGCAGGAAGGATGGGTGAGAATCGAGGTGAAGATGTCGTCATTGATGGAAAATAGTTTGTAAGCCTGTTCGAAACAGGAATAGCATAAAGGACAGGTTTTTTATGATAAAACGAAAAGATGTTTCTGTTCCGCTACCAGAATTTTAGAAACAGAATTCTAATTCCACTCGATTTACATACATTGGGAAACCTTTACTAAAATAAAGCTCGTTTGTATTTGGTTGATTCTTTTCGGAACATGTGAATTAAAAGAAATAATAAATTGTAATACTCATACGGTTTTGAATAAAAACACAAATATATTTAAAGAATGTTTATCGTTGCTTTTCTAACTTATGTCAAATGTTAAAAAAGCTTGAAGAAAGAAAACTAAATAGTAAAAATAAGATATTAAAGTTCCTTAATGAGAAAAAATAAGCAAAAAAATGGAAAATATCACAACGAGAATAAGAAAATTTGAATCGAATCAAATTTCAAAACCACAGGGAAAGCGTAAAGAAAGACAAGATCGCTGGAATAAACTATCCAACTGAATATACTAAACTAAATAGCATCAGCAATAGTGAACTTCAACTCACTTCACTCTAGCCAATGTTCCAATCAGATACGCGAGGAAACCTTCGAAACTTCCTGGTCGCCCTGGTGCCACATCAAACGCCCGCTCGTCCCAGCCATGTTCACGCCAATTGATAAATGGATCGCCATTACAAATTGCATCACAGGCAAAGTGTCAAACAAATCCGTACCGGCCCGAAAGGAAACGGATCCGAACGCGCCAGGTCCGCGCGACCCGTGAAACTCGAAGCGCGCGCTGAAAGCATGCTGTGCGCCGTTGTCCATTATTCAACCCACGATCGGCCGCGGGTGTTATAATCGTAAAAATTAAATGAATAAATTTTATCGCCCGTGCCCCGCCGTTGCCGTTGCCACCTCGCCTCAGATTCTTATTTCGCGCGGGCGAGACGAGAGCCAGCCAGCATCATCATCAGGACGACGCTGGCCAATCGCGCGAACGGCGGAGCTTGGCATGCGGCGATGAAGATGCGCGGAGCGAGCGGGAAACCCACCATGTAATGGGCACGGGAAAAATGTAAACAATACCGGTAACGATTATTGATATGATAAATATTCGCCACCCAATGCTTTCGGCCGCACGTACCACCACCGTCGATATCGGAACGAGGCGCACGCGTTCACGACCGACACCGGATTGTTATGGGTCGACGTTCGGTGTCGTTGTTGTAAGGCGGCCCATTTAAAGCCTCGCGAAACGTTCGGCAAGTGTGCCGCGATGTAAAAACGGTGTCGCTTTGTTCGGCGCTTGGCAAACAGAGCATTAACGGTATTCATCATCATTAACGATGATGCCACCTTCGTCGTCGCGGGTCGTTTTCCAATAATCGAATTCCCTGCCGCCGAAAGACCGTCACGGGGTTGAATCTTAACGCACGATGGCTTCCAATCTGCAGTTATTCTTCTTTGGGACTTTTTCTTCTTTTAAACACGCACACACACACACACATTCATTCTATCGCTGGAACTGGGATGAGATTGGAGCGTCCCGAGCGTGTGATACCTTTCTTCACATCACACACCGTGTGGCAACGTGTCAAATGGAATCGCCAACAGACCAGGCCCAACAGTCCAGCTGGGGAAGGGTTTTCGAAACGGCCCGGGCTTCGTCTCCCGGTCTCCGGTCGATGTGTTCCGCAGTTATCTAACCGGCGTGACAGTAACGTGTTTACTTCGTCTCGTAATGCAACCGATCATCGCGGACGGTGGCTTCGGACGTCGGTATGATTAGGTGAAAGTTCATAAAAATGGTGGTGACAAAGCGGGTGGGGGGTGAGGGGAGGAGCAAGGGCGGAGGGGGGATTGTAATGTTGTAATGTTTGCGCGTCACCCGCACACCGCACCCGGTTAGATGACGGGGTGACATTTCGATGCAACGCTTTTCTTCGAGGCGCGCTCGTGCCCGATGTCGTAATTCAATGTCAGCTGGAAAGGGTAACGCAAAAGCACCGGTAGCAGCGAAATGAGGGGAAAGATTGTGTTTACGTGCGCTTCTTCAGACAGAAGTGCCTTTTGGCGATTGGTGAAATATTTGAGATCTTTAAATAATGAGGCCATAATAGAAATTTGTAAGCAGATTGTTCCAAACTCAGAATCGAAAGCATAAACCTCCAGATAAGGACGAACTCTAGTTTACAACCTGATATATAAAGAGAAAACTCTTTATCGGGCAGGCTTAGTTCATTCTAACTAGTTCTTGGTACCACAATCTTGACATAGAAGTACTTGATTGATTAACAACGGCTGAACCTGATATCATTTTGAGGTTCAAATCTTTCCTCTACATCAAATAGAAGAGCTGGATGTCGCACTGATCAGTTAGAAAGAATATGACATTCCTAGGGATAGTCAAATATCACGAAAGGAATATGATAATATGGTTAATGATTATCTTTATCTCAGACATTTTGAGTCCGTTTTAATCGAACAAAAACGTGATTGAGAGGAAAATGCGTAGTTAGGCTTCAAATGCTTTTCTGGTTCTTGTGGGCTGATCATGTCAGAAGAATGACACCTGACGATCCAGTCCGTACTAGTATAGAGTGCAGTGAGAGCTACTTAATCTCATGTCGTACATCAACACAAATACGATAACTCATTGTTGGACATTAAAAATGATTTTGTGCTATTTTAACTATGGATACACCATGTTCATACCAGTATAAGTGTTAATATTACTAAATGTGGTTGCATCATACACGGCTGTCCATAATATTTTGACAAGCCGATGCTCAATCATATCACTAAACGGTTGTCAACTGGTCGTTACCGGAAGATTACCGCGCCAGACGATCGGAAATTTACACCGGATAAATGTTTGATCGCTCCCAACTAATTGCTGTCGGAAAGTCTGAAAACGACGGAAAACGCACCGTCTGCCACAGTCGGAACCGTACCAATCAACTGCATCAACCAGGGCTCGCCGGCGCAATGCCGGAACCACTACGCTTTCGTTCTGCCGTTCGACGACAAGCTCCCATCTTCAGCTGCCAAGCCAGCTCGCCACACCGGTCCGTGCGGTGGATAAGCTCCCGGGCGGATGTTACCGCAGTGCTGGATATTCACCTGCCAGCGAGTTACTGCCACTTACACTTCCCATTCCGGCAGGATCGGACTATTCCAGGAATGTTTCACTCGGGCGTACTACACCGTACATAAAATCACGCTGCTCACGAGCAACCAATGCGTGAGAGAGAGAGAGAGAGAGAGACAGGAATGCGCAGTGCGGGTGCGGTCTGAACGCGATTCCAAATCAACTGAAATAAGCTGGAAAATCTTCACTTGACAGCTGCACAGACGCTGCGGGTAAAAGAAAACGCATGGGTGAAAACTAAACGCAAAAGGTGCAGTGTGCAATGCAAAACCTTCCTCTCTTCCGGACGTGGCGCCTTCCGAGCCGGAAAATCGCGCCGCATCCTAGCCCATCGTCACGCAGGGCGAACGCCTTCACTGGTCGTCGCTCGTTAGGGGAAAGGCAACTCCCGCCTGCAGCGGCTCCAAGTTAAAATAAAGCAGAATCCGAAACTGTCAATGATCGCACGATGCACGGTTTCGTGCGAAACATATTGGCGGCCACGGAGGACACGGCGAACGAACGACATCGGAAGGATTGTCAATAGTTTTCCCCGAACGAGTGCTCTTCGCGGACTCCGCTTCACCACGCCAAACCGATAAGTGCAACTAAGGATCGCAGGATGGAACACTGATTACTTTTTTTGTTGTTTTCCGCCTCGCGTTCGTGCGCACTTTGCGTGTTTCGAAGTTGTATCGGTTTACTATTGGTTGGCGCGGGGAGGTGCACGCGCGTTCCTTCGCCGGGTTCATCTGTCACGCGGTGACACTGATAGAAATTCACCGATTCCACCCGGGTGCACCGTGCACGCCCGAAGGTGAAGACGAACGGAAGCGCCCACACACACACACACAGCATTTTATTTGTGTCCGCGGGAAAGAAAAACTTTTTCCATCAATTCCTAACCGCCTGCCTGGTTAGGCGAACGCGAGTCGGTGCATTTGGTGTTGCTGCGAACGTATCGGCACTGTACACTTGAATCTCGAGCACCGGAATTCGCACCATGTGCACGATTAGGAGTTGTATGGGAATCGAGCGGAAAGTTTGTTTGTGTGGGTTTATTTTTTTTCTACTGTTCCGTCGTGATCTCTTCCAACACGCTTAACTTTGCTAATGGTACAGCTCACCTCGTTGTTGCACGAACTGCAGAAACTTAAATGGGAAACCAAGGATGAGTTCCTTTTTTCTTCTATTTGTATTGTGATATGATAGAGAAACAGGGTTTTTTTTAATCCATCAAAATTTCTTTAACCAGAAGAAGTTCAACTTTTTAAAAAGAGAGGTTAGTTTATCTCCGCGGATGATGCTCATTATTTGAGTGATTAGAGGCGCTATATGAAACGCTTTCCTTCACTTGAAATTCAACCAAAACAAAACTTCCTTCTCTAAAAACACAAGCAACCCTACAAACCCAAAATTAATTCGTCAAATTCAACAAAAAATGAACAGCAACTTTTTACGATTGTAAAGGTAAAAGTACGTTTGAAAGAAATAGCTATTTCCCCTGATGATAGCGACCAGTTGGAATAGAATTGCTGTGGTTTATGAAGGTTCTAGAAATTTTGAAATATTTGCTTTGCGAACCTTTGACTTCAGAATTCGGCAATTCGAATGATAACCTGATGAAAGATTTAGGCTCTTCTCTCTACTTTCTCTCTATTTCAAACTTATGACACAATACGTCAGAGAAGAAAGGTATATTATACAACCTCATTTTGTGAGAGCTCAAGCTGGTATCGAAATATGTTTGTTAAGAAGTAAGAGGTGGAACTTCATTTTCAACATCGTCCTCATCATTAAGCAAGGACTCATTGTTCTCAAGGATTCGATCGATCAATCACATTATTAATTAGTGAAGCACCTTGCTTACAATAATGCATCTTGTAACATAATCTGGAATCTTGTACAGTTGTTTACATTTTACGATTGAAACTGTTGATCTTGAAGGAAACGAA
Source organism: Anopheles cracens (assembly GCA_002091845.1). Lineage (NCBI taxonomy): Eukaryota > Metazoa > Arthropoda > Insecta > Diptera > Culicidae > Anopheles > Anopheles cracens. Next base: position 191,260 of record KZ070481.1, read on the forward strand.
AGAAATGAAATAAATTGATCGATTTCATGGAAAAAGTTAATCGTAAATGTTACATGCACTATGACTAATGCCAAACCCGGAACGCAAACGCACATTACACGTCGTATGCAATTACCTATTGAAACCAAAAATAACTTATTCGAATCATCATCGTGCTCGCTCTCAAACATACAACAATCAAAACGGCAGAAAAAAAAGATTCCTCCCGAACAATGAGAGCACAAAGCAACCTATTCCTGCGAAAGGCTGATGACACGTACGAAAAAATCCCCGTAACTTCGACATGAAAGAAACATACGTAGCGTCAACTCCCAGCGGAAGTGTTGTAACTTCTGCCAACGAGTCTCACCCGGGCCTCAAGTTCAGCACACCCCCAGGAATCCATCATGTTGTGTGTGCCGAATCCGAATCCGCCGTGACAGTTTCTTCCCCGTTCCCGAACGATACGTCCACGACACATCCCCGGTAACGACCGTCCGCTCTGGGGCGGCAGGAAGAAACGAGGATCTCGACTGTTGACCGGAAGTCACCTTGATTAGCATTGTCCCGGGGCGGAAAAGGGCTGCGACCGGAACCGTCGTCATTGACGACGTGATGTATGAGTGCGCCAGGAGGTGTGGCTGCCGTGTGGTACTCGCCCACCCGAAGGCAACTCTAATGCGGTCGAAGAAGAGAAAAATCCGCAACAAAAGGACACACGGTGGTGGGGCGTTTGTTATTGCATGATTTCGGCAGATTCTTTCTCCGAAAACGTATGGTTCGAGTGAAAATTATTTACTATGAACTCGTATGTGTGTGTGTGTGTTCGCGGTTGGCTATTGTTTGAGATCGATAAGGTTTGTTTACCTTTCCGATCAGGCAAATTACATGTGATGATAAAAGCGAATGTTTGCATGTCGCCAATCGGTCAGGAGCTTATCTCGGGGTATTTTTGTTGTTCCTAGTTTTCTCGACGGCTTATTGCCTCTTAAAATATACTTTGACTGTGAATGTTATAATAACATTTCATTGAAATCGAATGTAAGTCATAGAAGACTGAACGTTGTCAAAGTAATTACATTGTTTGAAGTTATTTGTTTAGATTACTTATTTCTCGAACTCTCATTTCTTTTCTTCTTCTTATCCTTCTTCTTCTTTGTCTTCTTCTCTTTCTTCATCTTCTTCTTCTGCTTTTCCTCCTATATGATATCCTCCTACGCTGACGTGAGGGTTACCTATCTTGGTTCATATGTCTTTAACTTCCAGATAGCAGCTGTCGAATGAATCGTGGAATAGTCTTACCATTTCCATACCCGATATCGAGTTGCTTGAGTAAGTTTAACTTCAATGTTACCCCGTTTATTATTTTGTCACGCATCCCCGGAGACTTGCTGCCTCGGGTGTAATTTGTCTCCCGCCGTTTAATTTTATTTTCAATACTTTAAATCAACTTAACTGCAATAAGAAAAACTGCAGAGCCATAAAGCCTTCATAATCACCATTTATATTCACTTCACCTCTCAAAGCGTGTGTCATTCAAAATATTGCCCACCTTGCCAGTCACCTCCTTGCCCTGGGCTCCTTGCTGCTGACAGACTGAGCCTCTTTTTTCGGTGTGTTTGCGCCGCTATTTGCACAACACGCTTCTGCGGTGGATCGATCGGCCGGGTGGCCGGGTTCTCCGTTACGGCAGCACGTTACGTTTTGGGGTCCGCCGGCCCGGGGTTGGTGGGTTTTTGGCAACATAATGCTACAGGCGAATCGATTAACATGTAGCTCACCGCCAGCGACTCCCAGCGCCAGTGATCCGTGCCACCATACGTGAGGCAAAAGAAGCAGCAAATAAAAAGCGCAACACAAAACAAAACACATGCTAAACACAATCCATTTCACAAATGCAGCGCTTATTATGCATCGCCGCATCGCCCCGGCCCATATGGCCTAGCGCGTTGCTGCCGGGTGACGCTGCGCCGGTGCAAACGAGCGTAAAAATTGGGTCAAACGGCACGAAATTGGTTGCGGGATTGATGGGCGCCCGCCGGACCGGCTCCCTCGGTGTGACACACACCGCCTGGCCGCTCCCGGGGCGCCATAATTCATTTCAATTTTAATGTCAATGAGCTGGAAGGTATTTCAATGGCACTAGACAAATTAATAATATCACAACGTTGCCATTAATAACTCGGGCCTCCGTGCCTGCGTGCCGTGGTTTCCATCAGAAATTGATCGATTCGTTTCCGGCCTTTCGGAGTTTGTGGTTAAGCCTTTTGATGGGCTTCCGGATGAGAAGGCACCGCCGGATGCTGGCGTTTGTTATTGCATGATTTCGGCAGATTCTTTCTCCGAAAACGTATGGTTCGAGTGAAAATTATTTACTATGAACTCGCGTGTGTGTGTGTGTTCGCGGTTGGCTATTGTTTGAGATCGATAAGGTTTGTTTACCTTTCCGATCAGGCAAATTACATGTGATGATAAAAGCGAATGTTTGCATGTCACCAATCGGTCAGGAGCTTATCGGTCAGGGTATTTTTGTTGATCCTAGTTTTCTCGACGGCTTATTGTCTCTTAAAATATACTTTGACTGTGAATGTTATAATTACATTTCATTGAAATCGAATGTAAGTCATAGAAGACTGAACGTTGTCAAAGTAATTACATTGTTTATAGTTATTTATTTAGATTACTTATTTCTCGAACTCTCATCGGGAAGATCTTGGCATCTTGGCAGATACGGCCGACAGGGTGTTGGTTTGCGCACTGCCACTTGTTGCGTTTTGTGGGACACCCTTTCGCTGTTAGTCCACCAGGCACGCTGCATGTATCGCAATCGGATCCAGCTTGCACCGGTAAAGTAAAGTCCAATTTTCGACTTATGTGTGTGTGTACGTTCTGGGGCTGTCCGTCCGTCGCTCCTCCTAACGCAAAAACCGACGCGAACCGGTGTCCCGAAGGGAACTTCCCTCCTCGGAATCGGAATACAGACCTCATTTTCCGCGCCGGCCCATTCGGATGCAGCGCTGGGTAAAGACCCCGAAATGCACGCACGCCCGTAAACGGAACGAGACCGTACAGTTAGCTGACACAGTGGAAGCGCGTAATTGGATTTTCACCTCGGCCCCTTCTACGCCGATGACGACCGAATGGGCCCCGGGACCAGGTGACACGCACGGGGACGGTTCGAGAAGCAATTTATCTAATAATCGTTTGTAACTTTACCGGGTGCGTTCCATTTCCGCGGGAAAGGATAAGCTCCGAACAAGTGGAACATTGTTCGATGGCGTTCGTGCCGTTCTACAGGTGGAGCGAGAGAGAGAGAGGATCGAACATGACAGGGCTCGAATATTAAGCAAGGTGACGTGATACAAACCTTCTCCCCGGGAGCTTGCGTGAGTGGGGCTGTTATTTTCGGCGGTGTCTATCGGGAATCGTCCCAACCGTCGTCGTCGTCGTTCCGATTTCCGTCTGGTGGGTGGATGGCTCTGCCGTGAAGTACCGCAATCCCGGGCCGGTGCCTGCGGCCGCATACGCGTAGCGGTTCGATTTAGCTGTCGGCAGTAAAAGCAACCCTGCACGAATCACGCACTCGGAGCGTTCCGCTTGCATGCGCTGCGCTGCCCGGGAACCCAGGGAGTGGGAGTGAAATTCTCCGAAGGCACCGTGAAAGCCCGGTGCCTGCTGCGTGCTGCGTGTTACACTGGGCGCGGGCAATTAAAAGTAATGTTTTCATTTCAAACATTCACGGTGCCGGGAGTTTAGGCGGTTCCCTTCGAACCTGCTCGGTTCGGTTTATTTCACTGCATTTTGGAAGCTTCGATTTTGGAGCACGTTGTTGACGATCCGCGTTCCGGATGTCGGCTCGAGGCTTTAGGTTTCGAAGAAGCTTTTTCAGCTACTTTAATTTGAGACGGACTGAATTTCGTCGACGCTGCTGGAAAGTTATGAGGAAACAACTTTCTAAGTATGTTTTCTTGTAAGTCTAATAAAACCCCAGGAATTTGTCAGGAATCTTGAATCATTATACAACATTCTCAACATTCGCAACATTCTGTTATATTGAAGAAGCATAGAAAAACAGAATAGGTGTCAAGATTTGTGTAAGAACTGACTGTTTTTTAACCATCAGACAGTGACAAAACGATTATTTTGAACATCGAAAATGTGGAAAGCTTACAGATATTGTTCGCGTTTTGAGTATTTTCCATCACATTTATTCCAAAGACCTATTATTGTTTCGGAATGTGCTCACTTTCATGAAATGAATTGTGATGTTATATTGTACCCATATTACATTCACATTCTTAATTACATTCGTATTTAGTTGATTTGTCCTAAACTCTATGTATCTTGTTCAATCATGTCAACTTATATAGTTAATCGAGACGGTCGCATAATACAAACCATTCTGAGTAATGTTGTGTCTCAGGAATCTTTCATGTATGATTCATTCAGATTCATTCCTCACCATAATAAGCTTATGTCAAACGACGGCACGGCCAACGACGTCCGGGAAGATCTTGGCATCTTGGCAGATACGGCCGACAGGGTGTTGGTTTGCGCACTGCCACTTGTTGCGTTTTGTGGGACACCCTTTCGCTGTTAGTCCACCAGGCACGCTGCATGTATCGCAATCGGATCCAGCTTGCACCGGTAAAGTAAAGTCCAATTTTCGACTTATGTGTGTGTGTTCGTTCTGGGGCTGTCCGTCCGTCGCTCCTCCTAACGCAAAACCGACGCGAACCGGTGTCCCGAAGGGAACTTCCCTCCTCGGAATCGGAATACAGACCTCATTTTCCGCGCCGGCCCATTCGGATGCAGCGCTGGGTAAAGACCCCGAAATGCACGCACGCCCGTAAACGGAACGAGACCGTACAGTTAGCTGACACAGTGGAAGCGCGTAATTGGATTTTCACCTCGGCCCCTTCTACGCCGATGACGACCGAATGGGCCCCGGGACCAGGTGACACGCACGGGGACGGTTCGAGAAGCAATTTATCTAATAATCGTTTGTAACTTTACCAAGTGCGTTCCATTTCCGCGGGAAAGGATAAGCTCCGAACAAGTGGAACATTGTTCGATGGCGTTCGTGCCGTTCTACAGGTGGAGCGAGAGAGAGAGAGGATCGAACATGACAGGGCTCGAATATTAAGCAAGGTGACGTGATACAAACCTTCTCCCCGGGAGCTTGCGTGAGTGGGGCTGTTATTTTCGGCGGTGTCTATCGGGAATCGTCCCAACCGTCGTCGTCGTCGTTCCGATTTCCGTCTGGTGGGTGGATGGCTCTGCCGTGAAGTACCGCAATCCCGGGCCGGTGCCTGCGGCCGCATACGCGTAGCGGTTCGATTTAGCTGTCGGCAGTAAAAGCAACCCTGCACGAATCACGCACTCGGAGCGTTCCGCTTGCATGCGCTGCGCTGCCCGGGAACCCAGGGAGTGGGAGTGAAATTCTCCGAAGGCACCGTGAAAGCCCGGTGCCTGCTGCGTGCTGCGTGTTACACTGGGCGCGGGCAATTAAAAGTAATGTTTTCATTTCAAACATTCACGGTGCCGGGAGTTTAGGCGGTTCCCTTCGAACCTGCTCGGTTCGGTTTATTTCACTGCATTTTGGAAGCTTCGATTTTGGAGCACGTTGTTGACGATCCGCGTTCCGGATGTCGGCTCGAGGCTTTAGGTTTCGAAGAAGCTTTTTCAGCTACTTTAATTTGAGACGGACTGAATTTCGTCGACGCTGCTGGAAAGTTATGAGGAAACAACTTTCTAAGTATGTTTTCTTGTAAGTCTAATAAAACCCCAGGAATTTGTCAGGAATCTTGAATCATTATACAACATTCTCAACATTCGCAACATTCTGTTATATTGAAGAAGCATAGAAAAACAGAATAGGTGTCAAGATTTGTGTAAGAACTGACTGTTTTTTAACCATCAGACAGTGACAAAACGATTATTTTGAACATCGAAAATGTGGAAAGCTTACAGATATTGTTCGCGTTTTGAGTATTTTCCATCACATTTATTCCAAAGACCTATTATTGTTTCGGAATGTGCTCACTTTCATGAAATGAATTGTGAGTTTATATTGTACCCATATTACATTCACATTCTTCATTACATTCATATTTAGAGGGTTTGTTCGAAACTTTATGTATCTTGTTCAATCATGTCAACTTATATAGTTAATCGAGACGGTCGCATAATACAAACCATTCTGAGTAATGTTGTGTCTCAGGAATCTTTCATGTATGATTCATTCAGATTCATTCATTAATCTTTCCAGATTCATGAATGAAGATTCTAAAGAATCGTATAAATCTCTATATATTCATGGATCACATGAATCTATGGAATAATGAATCTCTTAACGAAACGTGTTGGAACAAAACCATACGCGAAATGGTGTTGTCAGATCAAAATCGTTTAGAAAGATCAAATTCAGAGATTCATGAGATTCATGAATCTTTGCTTCAAAGATTCAGATTAATTCATTTAGTTCAAAGATGCATTCAAAATTATGATCTGAATCTCATTTTACCTAACATTAATTCAAAGACTTTTTAAATGACTAATCGGTTATACAAATTATCGAGAGGAACGAAGAGTTATATAAAGTATTGGGAAAGATGATGAATGTATTATAAAAGTGATAATTTGCTTATTAAAAATAAAAATTCTTAATTAATCAAGTAATCGTCAAGGTATCATAAAAACCATTCACGAGCTATTGCTATTTTTTAAGGTGCTCGTTAAGCACATCATTGATTTATTTCTTCAAATAACCCACGGCATTATAATCATATCAAAATCAAAAGCCAAATCCTCTTATGAAACCAAATAGAAATGACAGGGTGTTTTGCTTAAACTGGGCGTGCTTATCATAATTAATTAGCTCGAGCGTCAATCTTTCGGTGTGTTCCACTCGACAGGGCTCGTGATTTTTAACGTCTTTATAGTAAGTAACTTCATCACCATCATCGGGCGGCATTCGCGAGTCGTTTGCTCACTTCTGCAACGACTGTGAAGATGAGGAACGATTACAATATTACTAATGCATCCCACAGTAATGTATTCGGCGATTATTATACGTTTAACGTTTAAATTGAATATCACCCTATAAAAGCAAACCATTCTGCCGTGTGCGCGCGTGTGTTGCTCAATCATGTCTCACGGTTGGCTACATTAATCCTGCTAATGAAAGCATGATAGTAACACATATTCCCTGGCCCATCTCAACCGAAACGAAACCCACCACCACCGTCATAGGCTCGATAATGCCTATGTAAATAATGCACGGTTAGAAGCTTCTAATCATTCCCGGCCAGGCGAACCTGATAGCGCCTATTTCGGTGCAGCAAGCCCCTGAATGTCCCAGCATCCACACACACACACACACAGCACGGACCCCTGTCGGCCCCTCCCAGACCCTCCGGAGCGTCCGAGTATCGTACCTCATCGGCATCGTTCAACCGGTCGCCGTGTAATTGCCCACTCACTCGCTTGACTGCCCAATTTCGGATTCAATTAAATTATTCCGTTGTTTTCGCTGTCGGTTGCTCTCTCCCTCCCACCCCACCCCACTCAGGACCGACCCGGCGCCAGGTGAAGCCAAAGCTCGCTCGGGATGATAAAACGATACGGCAACGGACAAATGTTTATGCAAACACACCAACACCGCTAACAGGGCTCGTGATTTTTAACGTCTTTATAGTAAGTAACTTCATCACCATCATCGGGCGGCATTCGCGAGTCGTTTGCTCACTTCTGCAACGACTGTGAAGATGAGGAACGATTACAATATTACTAATGCATCCCACAGTAATGTATTCGGCGATTATTATACGTTTAACGTTTAAATTGAATGTCATCCTATAAAAGCAAACCATTCTGCCGTGTGCGCGCGTGTGTTGCTCAATCATGTCTCACGGTTGGCTACATTAATCCTGCTAATGAAAGCATGATAGTAACACATATTCCCTGGCCCATCTCAACCGAAACGAAACCCACCACCACCGTCATAGGCTCGATAATGCCTATGTAAATAATGCACGGTTAGAAGCTTCTAATCATTCCCGGCCAGGCGAACCTGATAGCGCCTATTTCGGTGCAGCAAGCCCCTGAACGTCCCAGCATCCACACACACACACACACACAGCACGGACCCCTGTCGGCCCCTCCCAGACCCTCCGGAGCGTCCCAGCATCGTACCTCATCGGCATCGTTCAACCGGTCGCCGTGTAATTGCCCACTCACTCGCTTGACTGCCCAATTTCGGATTCAATTGTGTTGAGTGCGTTTTCAAGTATACAACTGCACAACATGTAATTTAGTTTGCACTGCGCGTACGTCTCGCTTGTGCTAGCCTCTGCTTCAGGGACACGCTTTGCCGGCGTTCGGGGAGCAAAACCGAGTGCAGTCTGTAATTACATGCACTAGCGACAGAATTTGGAGTCCATTTTTCACATTCCATTTGCGGGTCAGCTTCGAGCGTCGTCATTCGCGGCCAATCGTTGCAATTGATCGGTTCGTTGCAGGTGGCGCACGCCCCCGGCAGCTGATGAGCTGCAAAGCCAGCACACCGGTTCCGACCAGTGACTGGGACCCAGGGTAAAGGTCACGGTGAGGTTATGTTGCGAATGCCCCCCACCCCCCTCCCCACCCACTCCACTGGCCAGGCGCGATCCGACCCGCAAGAGCAAAACTAAGAGCATTATTATGCTGCAATTGCTTTATTTCATTCCGGTAGCGGTGTTGGTGTGTTTGCATAAACATTTGTCCGTTGCCGTATCGTTTTATCATCCCGAGCGAGCTTCTTCTGTATAATTTAACACCACATCTTCCTCGAACGGGGTTGGCAAAATAATGTAGAATGTAAAATTCGAATGAAAATTAATGCTATTAAAGTTATTGATTCAACTCGATCCCCAGCTGGAAATATAAGTTTTCTCAAAACTCCACAAATAACCATATTACTTTAACGGCTCCCGAAAGCTCGCAGACGAGCTCCCCCTGTCAGCGAACACTGCACCGGTAAACACGACCCGATATTAAATGTTCTGACCGCTAACGGCCAGAATTGCACCCGGCAGCCCGTTCCATGGGTGCACACGGTTTGGTACCGTTGGTCGCAAACCGCAACATTATTATTGAATGATTCATGCACCACCGTTCCACCGTCGCCACTGCCACTGGGCCCGGTGGGTGGCTTGGGGAGAGCGAGAGGAGTAAAATCGTTAAACTACAGCGACTGGAATGCGATCCTTAATTATGGTCTTCGAACGATTACCATTCGCAACCGACGCCGCCGCTTCGACCATTCGACCATTCGTCAAAACTAATGAAACATCCTGCCACCCCTGCAGCCGAACAATGGCAGCGGAGGGTCAATCAGTTCTTAGCTTTCATCGAGAGGCCACCATTCATCCGGCGACTTCCTTGAAGCATCGGCGGTACCTCGTTCTGGTGGACCGGATTGGCGGACTGGCGTGTTCACCTGACTTGCGGCGCGTTCGCTTCCTACTCTCGCGCGAGCACGGCCGCAGAAAGTCGACCGTGCATCGTGTGGCAAGGTTGACAGCACCGGCTGCACCCTGCTGCCGCTGCTGCCGCCACGAGCGGTTCGGTACCGGGAAGGCGAAAGCTGGTTTTCCTTGGGCCAGAGCCGGCCCGAGCGCACGGTCGGCCGCGCGGGTAGAGTTCACTTCCCGATAAAGAGACAACTGCTTCCTGGCCCCGGCCGGGTTCACTGCCTGCTCAAACCCATCGTCCGTTTCGTGAGATTGTTTGCTTCATCTTGCTGCGAATTGAATTTTTGAGTAATTAATTCTGGTTATTTTTAATTTTTATTATGTTTCTCATACATTAGGAGTTGAACGATAACTCTATTCAACGTTTTATTTTAAAAAAATACAGTACAAATGAAGCAACATCTGATCCGATCGACAATTACTTGCAGTATTTCACCTATTGTCACACTAATAGACTCTTAATTATACGAATCATTCAATCGTTAAGCATTAATTCTGTTCGCTTCACTTGAGTGAATGTTTGAAAAGAATGTTTACATGGCGTAGTGTTAGTCTAATATTTGAAACCATGCCATAAGCAGTATAATATACATTTACGATGTTGGAACATAACGTAAACTCATTTTTCCTTGAATAAACAGCGTCCACATAGTTAAGTATTAGAGCCAATATATTCATTAGAAAATCGTATTTTTCATTCAAAATTATTTGAAAAAGTCTATAAGTTACAAGGGTAATGATGAATGAGAATTAAACAATAATATAATCTTAAATCTAGATCAGACTTTAAATGCATATTTGCATTTCCGTATGAATTATGTTCATGATTAATTCATTGTAATCAAATTTATAAATAATGTTTTACCATATTTTTAAATTTCAACACTTTAAAATTTCCTTTGATTTCCCTAGTTCTGTTTAAACTTCGATTTTCCATAATCTTCTGTGAGTACAACGTGTGTTGGAAAAGAGTTCCTATGTTGCATCGATTACCAACCGGCAGATGACTTTTATGATGATTTGCAGCGCTTGTTCGCGTGCATCTCGCGCCCCCGAGTGGCTGTTGCACCCATCCGTCTGAGGTGGTGGTGTGAAGAGAAAAAAAATCGATCCACAGTTCGCATGGAGCCTATTTTTGGCGTGTGTTCACTTCACTGCCAGCAGTGGCGTACGCTGGAAAAGCCGATCTCCGCTCCGGACCGAAGATCAAGTAGCGACCGATCCCCGATAGTGCAATCGGTGGCGGTGCGCCATGGTACTACCCACCGTGAGCCAGCCG
>KZ070481.1:202042-220918 GCA_002091845.1 Anopheles cracens
GGCGCGTACTTTCGCGGGGGCGACCGCGGCGATGGTGTGACACGCGGCGAACCACCTTATTCGGTTGGGCTCGCGCGGCCCGTGCGAAACCGGTTTGGTAGCATATTTTTCATATCGAAAATAAAAGCGAATTCATCACAACCACCACGACACCGGTTACCGTATTACCGCTTAGGCGGGCACGGGTTACCGTGTGCCCTAATCGCTAAAAAAAAACGCGCGGCCGGCAAACACGGGATAAAACATGAGTTCAATGCAATATTGGTGGAAAAATTCGGCGATCTTGGGCCGGGGGGCTTGCATTATGTTTGTTGCGTTTCACCAGCCGCATCCCAGCACCGCCGGATGCAGCGCCGGGATGCACGGAGAATTTCAATATCGGCGGCATTGTAATGCCATGCGCCCGAGACGAGCCGTAATTGAAATATTGTAAGCGAATAACACATTTTTCAGCCCTTACCAGTACCTGGGCTGGTACGGTATGCGTCAGGCCGGTGGCTGGTGCAGTGTTGGTGCACCAGCGAAACATTGTTTCCTGTTTAGTCGCATAGTTCGCACGTACCGAATAATTCGACGAGAAGGCTCGAACGAACGTTTTGCGTACGGTGGGTGTAGCGATTACATAAATGTTAAAAAAAAAACTTACAGAATCAAATATAAATGGTTCAAAATGTTCCATTTAACACGATATGCATTCGTCAGCAAGACCGATAAAGTCATATTGATCTTATAAAACTCCCTTTGTTCATTCTTATGTAGACACATTTCTCATACCGAAGACATTAGGATGTGACGCATGATGCAGAATGTTGCAATATGTTTGCATTTCTGTTGGCAGATGCAAAACGGCTCACGACATTTATGGTGGAATGCTGTGAACCGCAGCACAACACCCAGCACGTTTGCGTTCCGTTTGTCTCAAATGCTCACCAAGGCACGCTGCAGCAATCGATAAGAAGCAATACCCTTTTATCCGTGTGCATTATTCTTCGCCCCAGCTGCAAGCAACCCTTTCTCTCGGCAAAATCTCCCGTGCTGTGTGTGTGTGTGTATGTTGCATCGATTACCAACCGGCAGATGACTTTTATGATGATTTGCAGCGCTTGTTCGCGTGCATCTCGCGCCCCCGAGTGGCTGTTGCACCCAAGCCAGACTAATGACCCTGTCCTACGCGTTCTTGCTTTCGCTCGCCGCAGCGAGCAACGTGCCTTCAGCGACTTTGTTGAACGCTCCGGCAAGAAACATTCTGCCCATTTCCTGATGATCGCCCCGAGCGTGGCATTTGTTCCGCGGAACAATCGTCGATAGCACTCCCAGCAGTGAGCGATCATCATAATTCACCCCTCGCTAACCTTTTCAAACGAATCGATCGTCAGCCCATTGGCAGTTTGACATTTGATCTCGCCATCCGGGACTACTCCGGGGGCCTGGCGATAGACTCTGCCACGCACCGGCGTGTGCCATTTTATTGTTGGAAACAGGTCCGTCGGGTGAGAGTATTTCACCTGGATGAGCTGTTCAGGAATGTTGTAATAAAATACGATAAAATAAAATGATATTTTGACAACACTTCTGATATGACCCTGAAGATACGATGGATTTCAAGAATTTTATTTTAATTTGGAGAATATTAGAAGAAGAAGAAGAAGAAGAAGAAGAAGAATTTTACAAAAGAATAAATATAGACATGGAAATATAATATGAAGCATTGTCAATTTTAAATCCATTTAATAGAATTGGCATCAGTAATATGAATTAGTTTTCCATATGCCGTAGAGAATTAGACTATTAATAGAAGTAGGCTTTACATTGGTTAAACTGGCTTCCAAAATGAACCCTTATGTTGAGAGTTCATTTATCGAGAACAATTAATAAAAAAAAACAATTTGTTGCAGATTTTCCGATTTGTCTCGTTCGAATCATAAGCTTTGAAGAGTAGCTGGAAAGATATTAGTATTTTTAGTAAATTGTTTTTCATTTTTTGACATCATAATATGAAAAAAAAAAGTGGGTGGGTGGAAATGTCCTTTTTCCCCGTCCGTGGAGCTGCACCCGAGCTCGTTTGGCTCGTTATGTGATAAATTGCTTCCGATTGTGAATTTTTCGCGCGAAACCGATATCCATCACGAACCGATTCGATCTCGGCGTGGCGTGACGTGGCCAGCCCTCGGCCCCGTGCCGTCATTATTGTTGTGCCGTTGCGCCGTGTGCACTGGTTCTCTTTTCACTTTCAGCGCCGGCTGGGTTTGAAGCGGACCGGTGCGAAGCGGGAGCATATTTCGTGCCGCTGGTGGCCAAATTGCGTATGCATGTGAGGGATTTCGTTGTTGTTCGCTGCGTTTCTTCCCCCCCTCGTTTTCGGGTGGATATTACTTTCTTTCGCCGTGGATTTGGCAGTACGCCACATTTCACTCTTTTTGCCGTCAGCGCTTGCGATGCGAACTGAACTGTACCGAGCCCGATCCGAGCGAGATCAACCCCTGTTTTTTTTAATAATTGGAAAATAATTTTAGAAATCTATTATATGACTTTTTGTTTTAAGATGCAGTAGAAAATCACTGGAAGTTTTCCTTTGCCTTGTAAATGTAATACATACCTATGTTTTAAACGAGATAGATTTATCTGGAATATTATACTAAATATGGATATTCTTTTATCATACTGCAAATATATGAAAATATTAACTAAAAATAGAAAGCAAATGTTTTTTTTTTTGTTTTACATGTATTCCTAGGCAAATAGAGTGGCTAAACTGAGCTTTCGGGTCCCTGTTTTTTACAACAATGCATCAACCACTTCCCAAAGCATGCACTAATAAATACCAAACGCATACGCCATAGTGATTGCGCACTAAATTGCGGATAACGGATCCCTTAACATCCCTTGGACGTCGCATAAAGTTTATGTAATTTCAACACACTACTGCACACTACTGGCTGTCTCCCTTCACGCGTGGGGCACACTGTAAGCGCACAAACACACGAACCCAACGCGAATTGATATTCAATGTGTGGGAAAATTGAAATAATTTCACGCTTGAAATTCTGCTCCTCGCTCACCATAACTCACAGGCGGCACCGGAGGTGGTGGAGGTCGGAGCAAAATCAAGAAAAAAAATCGCGTGGGGCACACTGTAAGCGCACAAACACACGAACCCAACGCGAATTGATATTCAATGTGTGGGAAAATTGAAATAATTTCACGCTTGAAATTCTGCTCCTCGCTCACCATAACTCACAGGCGGCACCGGAGGTGGTGGAGGTCGGAGCAAAATCAAGAAAAAAAATTGCATTTATACATATACGCGTGCAAACATTTCGTGCTTCCGATGTGCGATTCCGGAAGGTGGGTGGGTGGGTGGAAATGTCCTTTTTCCCCGTCCGTGGAGCTGCACCCGAGCTCGTTTGGCTCGTTATGTGATAAATTGCTTCCGATTGTGAATTTTTCGCGCGAAACCGATATCCATCACGAACCGATTCGATCTCGGCGTGGCGTGACGTGGCCAGCCCTCGGCCCCGTGCCGTCATTATTGTTGTGCCGTTGCGCCGTGTGCACTGGTTCTCTTTTCACTTTCAGCGCCGGCTGGGTTTGAAGCGGACCGGTGCGAAGCGGGAGCATATTTCGTGCCGCTGGTGGCCAAATTGCGTATGCATGTGAGGGATTTCGTTGTTGTTCGCTGCGTTTCTTCCCCCCCTCGTTTTCGGGTGGATATTACTTTCTTTCGCCGTGGATTTGGCAGTACGCCACATTTCACTCTTTTTGCCGTCAGCGCTTGCGATGCGAACTGAACTGTACCGAGCCCGATCCGAGCGAGATCAACCCCTGTTGCTCGAAGCTGACCCGCAAATGGAATGTGAAAAATGGACTCCAAATTCTGTCGCTAGTGCATGTAATTACAGACTGCACTCGGTTTTGCTCCCCGAACGCCGGCAAAGCGTGTCCCTGAAGCAGAGGCTAGCACAAGCGAGACGTACGCGCAGTGCAAACTAAATTACATGTTGTGCAGTTGTATACTTGAAAACGCACTCAACACACACACACTAGCGCCGAAATCGACATGAAATTTGGTGCTAACACAATGTGTCACAAACAAAGTACGAGCCGTCGAGCAGTTCTTCATTAGTTTTGACGAATGGTCGAATGGTCGAAGCGGCGGCGTCGGTTGCGAATGGTAATCGTTCGAAGACCATAATTAAGGATCGCATTCCAGTCGCTGTAGTTTAACGATTTTACTCCTCTCGCTCTCCCCAAGCCACCCACCGGGCCCAGTGGCAGTGGCGACGGTGGAACGGTGGTGCATGAATCATTCAATAATAATGTTGCGGTTTGCGACCAACGGTACCAAACCGTGTGCACCCATGGAACGGGCTGCCGGGTGCAATTCTGGCCGTTAGCGGTCAGAACATTTAATATCGGGTCGTGTTTACCGGTGCAGTGTTCGCTGACAGGGGGAGCTCGTCTGCGAGCTTTCGGGAGCCGTTAAAGTAATATGGTTATTTGTGGAGTTTTGAGAAAACTTATATTTCCAGCTGGGGATCGAGTTGAATCAATAACTTTAATAGCATTAATTTTCATTCGAATTTTACATTCTACATTATTTTGCCAACCCCGTTCGAGGAAGATGTGGTGTTAAATTATACAGAAGGTTATAATTTCCATATTTTAAAGTGATTAAATTCAATTAATTGGTCAAACAATTCCGGCCACAGTTTCAACCAATCGAAACAGGCTTCATTTGTGATGCTGAAATAAAACCGAATTCAACCAAAAACTATTTGAAAGGTTAATCGATTCATTTCGTAAATTATCGCTCAGCACAAAAACGATTGTGATAATTTTTTCACCTCGTGGAAAGAGAAAGTGACGCATTTAAATATTTCCACTTTAATTGTTATGATACTACCGAATATATCTTAATTGCCTATCGCATTCATCGCTACAAATATCTTTTGAATATTTTATGAATAAAAACGAATCAATAATTCAGTTTGATGATAAATAAAGCAAATTGTATTTAAATGAATCACATTTTTTCACGGAAGTTAGAACATGCCTTTATTATTTAATACATTATATTTTTATTTTATTTATTTGATGCGCTTTTGATAACCAACCGGCAGATGACTTTTATGATGATTTGCAGCGCTTGTTCGCGTGCATCTCGCGCCCCCGAGTGGCTGTTGCACCCACCCGTCTGAGGTGGTGGTGTGAAGAGAAAAAAAATCGAACCACAGTTCGCATGGAGCCTATTTTTGGCGTGTGTTCACTTCACTGCCAGCAGTGGCGTACGCTGGAAAAGCCGATCTCCGCTCCGGACCGAAGATCAAGTAGCGACCGATCCCCGATAGTGCAATCGGTGGCGGTGCACCATGGTACTACCCACCGTGAGCCAGCCGAATCAATTGCACAAGTGTGTATGTGTGTGTGTGTGAGCGAAACGGCGCGTACTTTCGCGGGGGCGACCGCGGCGATGGTGTGACACGCGGCGAACCACCTTATTCGGTTGGGCTCGCGCGGCCCGTGCGAAACCGGTTTGGTAGCATATTTTTCATATCGAAAATAAAAGCGAATTCATCACAACCACCACGACACCGGTTACCGTATTACCGCTTAGGCGGGCACGGTTTACCGTGTGCTCTAATCGCTAAAAAAAAAAAACGCGCGGCCGGGAAACACGGGACAAAACATGAGTTCAATGCAATATTGGTGGAAAAATTCGGCGAACTTGGGCCGGGGGGCTTGCATTATGTTTGTTGCGTTTCACCGGCCGCATCCCAGCACCGCCGGATGCAGCGCCGGGATGCACGGAGAATTTCAATATCGGCGGCATTGTAATGCCATGCGCCCGAGACGAGCCGTAATTGAAATATTGTAAGCGAATAACACATTTTTCAGCCCTTACCAGTACATGGGTTGGTACGGTATGCGTCAGGCCGGCGGCTGGTGCAGTGTTGGTGCACCAGCGAAACATTGTTTCCTGTTTAGTCGCATCGTTCGCACGTACCGAATAATTCGACGAGAAGGCTCGAACGAACGTTTTGCGTACGGTGGGTGTAGCGATTACATAAATGTTTGAAAAGAATGTTTACATGGCGTAGTGTTAGTCTAATATTTGAAACCATGCCATAAGCAGTATAATATACATTTATGATGTTGGAACATAACGTAAACTCATTTTTCCTTGAATAAACAGCGTCCACATTGTTAAGTATTAGAGCCAATATATTCATTAGAAAATCGTATTTTTCATTCAAAATTATTTGAAAAAGTCTATAAGTTACAAGGGTAATGATGAATGAGAATTCAACAATAATATAATCTTAAATCTAGATCAGACTTTAAATGCATATTTGCATTTCCGTATGAATTATGTTCATGATTAATTCATTGTAATCAAATTTATAAATAATGTTTTACCATATTTTTAAATTTCAACACTTTAAAATTTCCTTTGATTTCCCTAGTTCTGTTTAAACTACGATTTTCCTTAATCTTCTGTGAGTACAACGTGTGTTGGAAAAGAGTTCCATTCAATAGTTTAAACTCACGTCGTTGTAAGCTTATTACGCAATGTTTCGCTGTAACTGCTTTTCCTGTAACACATTTCCAATTTAACGGCCTATTATGCTTCTTTCCACGGGCTCTTAGGCGATCGTGTTGCGGAATGCTTACATGTTCACTGCCTGCTCAAACCCATCGTCCGTTTCGTGAGATTGTTTGCTTCATCTTGCTGCGAATTGAATTTTTGAGTAATTAATTCTGGTTATTTTTAATTTTTATTATGTTTCTCATACATTAGGAGTTGAACGATAACTCTATTCAACGTTTTATTTTAAAAAAATACAGTACAAATGAAGCAACATCTGATCCGATCGACAATTACTTGCAGTATTTCACCTATTGTCACACTAATAGACTCTTAATTATACGAATCATTCAATCGTTAAGCATTAATTCTGTTCGCTTCACTTGAGTGCAATTTAAAAAACGGAAATCCCCATTAATTCAGATGTCTGCAGCCGTGTCCATTCCATCCATCATCCATTACTTGTCATCGTTCCTTTGAGTGCCTATCTTCATATTGTAAATGAAATTACGAACCACTGTTAACACTTGAGAGCGAGGAGCGCGTAAACGAAGCGAAATTGTTCGAAACCGCACACCGTTCAGCGCGGTCGAATAGCGCGGTCTCAATGGCAAGAATTTATCGCGGCTTCAAAAGGATGCCTACCCCGACCACGACACGGCACGAAGGTACGGCAGGCCGTGTGTAACAATCGATCGATGGCATCCTGCCACCCCTGCAGCCGAACAATGGCAGCGGAGGGTCAATCAGTTCTTAGCTTTCATCGAGAGGCCACCATTCATCCGGCGACTTCCTTGAAGCATCGGCGGTACCTCGTTCTGGTGGACCGGATTGGCGGACTGGCGTGTTCACCTGACTTGCGGCGCGTTCGCTTCCTACTCTCGCGCGAGCACGGCCGCAGAAAGTCGACCGTGCATCGTGTGGCAAGGTTGACAGCACCGGCTGCACCCTGCTGCCGCTGCTGCCGCCACGAGCGGTTCGGTACCGGGAAGGCGAAAGCTGGTTTTCCTTGGGCCAGAGCCGGCCCGAGCGCACGGTCGGCCGCGCGGGTAGAGTTCACTTCCCGATAAAGAGACAACTGCTTCCTGGCCCCGGCCGGCCGGCCGGGGTCACGCTCTCGGTAACCCACGATGCACAATTAACCGGCTTGTAGTGCGGTGGCTCCGGCCGGCTGGAACTGGATCGCGGGCCACGCGAAGCCCTTTGACCCTGGAACGGAATTGAACGTTTCTTTGGAGGTTATTACGTCGACAAAACCGGATGGGAAAGCCGAACCCATTGACAGGAGCGGACCGGATTTTCACCCAGCTCCCGGGGCAGGCGTGACAGTTCCATCCCAGTCGCAGCCATTATACCGTGGCGTGGCAAAAGCCCTTTCTAATTCGCAACACTAATTCTCTGCTCCCAACGGCTCATTCCTAGCAATGCAACGGTTCTAACAGTTCGCAACACCGTTCGGGTGACTCACACGCGGTGCCATTCGAATGACGAAACCGGGCGCCCGGTTGCATTCTTTTTCCTTCGCCTCACTATTGTAACGATCCGCCGCGCGAGTGTTTAAAGCGGTTGGTGTGTCGTGTTCCGCGCCTCGATTCGAGGTTAAACGCCCCAGGAGCGCCCCTCAATCGCTGGCCTCAGCTCTGGTGACTCACGAGCCGGGATCCTGACGACGGGAGACCTCAACTTAACCTCGATTAACTATTGGGTGGTGAAATTTCGACCATTTGCGAACAATTCGGACATGCGCTGGGTTGAACACTCACGGAGCAAACGAAAAAAAAACGAGAACAAAATGAACATGTTGCGAACGATTGTTCCAGTTTCAAGTGGCGGCTGTTTGAGTTTCGGGTACGGGTGCCCGTGTTTGGAATCGGCGAACCAAACGTTCAAGACCTTGTACTTCCAGCCGAGCTTTTCCAAGCGCACACAAAGTGTAGCAAAAGTGGAGAGACGCTTTTTGACGTTGTTGTTGAAAGCAGCATGGCACATTCCTGGTAGCAGTGTATGGGGAGGGTGAAAGAAAAGAAGAAGAGGAAAAAACGAGCCGCTGTATCAACCCCGTGCTTAACCCCGGCCGGCTCGAATTGATCACCGAGCAGGGAGGTAATTGCAATTTTCACGGCTGATACAAAACTAACGGCCAATTTGAGGTTGAGACATTTCTGTTTCACTGCCGCGACGGCTTCGGTGACGGCGGGTGATCCGATCGGACCGATGCCGAAGCCCGAGTCAATTACTGGTTTCTGATATCACGCTGTTATTGGTGTGCTGTGTGCTAATGCAGGTTTTGTTTGATTGGATGATTCATGTCCAAAGTTGTACCAACCTTGACTCGGTGCAACTTTGTTGAGAAAGAGCTGATTTAAAAGGTTTTTTTTTTTAGAGAGAGAGTTTCATTTGAGGGATTTGCTTAGGTGAAAAGTCTTAAAGTGCAAGATAGGATATCCCTTAGGAAGAGAAAATCTCATCCAGAAATTCCTTGGAAACGAAGAACAACATCTAAACACCTTATTCACGACCGATATCCTTTAGTAAACGTACATTAATCGTGGTGTTAGAAACATGGGATGTTGTTCATGTTTCCATATCGGATTATCGGATTATCGGATCGAACATCATTACCCACCATCGACAGCCTTCAGTACGCGTACATTAATCGAGGTTCTGGAAATATTCTCTACGATCGCCACAATCTCTGGAACGCTAGAAGAGGATTATTTTTAAGTTTCGACTTCAGCCTAGACTATCAAACGGTGGCGGGCTATGCCTTTTCGCATTAAGGCTTTCGTTTAACACCAAGTTTTTAATCTTCGAAAAGTCCTTCTAAAGTTATTTTAATGTCAATCCAAATTCGGTCACTGTACTCGCCATCTTCGGGGAATCACTCGGTCCGGTTACGCTCCCGTAACCCGTGTATTGACATTGACGACCGAGTGCACCTCTCTGCATCGCTCCATTCATACATACAAATAGCTACAAAATGTTTATTTAAGAAAAGCTCTTCGACCAACAAGCAACTTGCCGATCGACCTTTGCCATTTCTTAACGCCATGACTCGTCCAGCGAAAGTGAAGCAATTTTGATTATTAAAGAAACGTGTCACCGCCGAACCTGTTGCGAATGCACGCCGCATCGTCTGCCACGTTCCGCCCGCCCAAATGAGATCAGCGAGAGTTTTGATTTGCGTGCGACAACGGTTCGACTTTTAACCGACCCACCGGCCCCAAAATTGGTAAATAAGCATTCGCCCGCTCGCTCGATTTGCTCACGGTCAGTAGCAATGTGTGTGTATGTTTTTTTTCAAAGCTATAATTGAGTTTGGTTTGAGTATTCTTCTGACTTTGGCTCAACTAAATTTGTTTAATATTTTCTGCAAATATTAGAAATGTGAGACTTGTTCGACTTGTAGTTTTTGTGCCACCGTCATAACCGATTATTTTCGACAACCTTCAATTCTCTTGTGACTAGTTGGTTATAGGAAGTAGTCTAATTTTTATACTTATTCATTTTAGATGTATTATACAGAGTCATCTGTTTATGGTTTCTGGGATATCGTTCTTTTCGATACATCAATACATCCTGGGTCTAGTTTTACTTGACTTAACGAAAAATATGTAACAATGATCCTTCGATCCTTCGTGTAGCGATATCGATAATACGATGTAGAGAGCTTTACTACTCTAGATAAAGGATAACGAATTCCGAATACAGTCGATCGATTATTATTAGCTATTTCAAGCACTTAAGAAGAAATATTGAAATAACACCGATTTCTTTAAAACAATTTTCTCAATGTATCTCTATGGACAAAGAACATTTTTGTTATGCATGCCACTTTCTTTTTTACATGTGGATTACATTTTAACCGTTCGATGATACAACTCGCAATAAATGTGATGCAAGACACTCGCTCCATTCATACATACAAATAGCTACAAAATGTTTATTTAAGAAAAGCTCTTCGACCAACAAGCAACTTGCCGATCGACCTTTGCCATTTCTTAACGCCATGACTCGTCCAGCGAAAGTGAAGCAATTTTGATTATTAAAGAAACGTGTCACCGCCGAACCTGTTGCGAATGCACGCCGCATCGTCTGCCACGTTCCGCCCGCCCAAATGAGATCAGCGAGAGTTTTGATTTGCGTGCGACAACGGTTCGACTTTTAACCGACCCACCGGCCCCAAAATTGGTAAATAAGCATTCGCCCGCTCGCTCGATTTGCTCACGGTCAGTAGCAATGTGTGTGTATGTTTTTTTTCGGGTGTCTGTTTCCATAAACATAAACGTCAAACAAAACAAGTTGACATTGAAGATTATTGTTATCGCAACACGTTGTTTTCTTCAGCAAGTGGGTAGTTTTTTATCTCTCTCTCTCCCTCACTGTTGCTCTCCACTTATTGCTTCAGCGAATGGAGAATATTTATAGAAAAATACAACCTGTACCGTTACCAGCAGGCTGTGTCTTCACCCAACCCGGCGTTCAACGCTGCACCAGCCTACTGATGCAGATTACTTTCTGTGCGAAAAAGTCAAACAATATACCGCAGCGAGATAATTTCACCGGCATTGATCTCGCCTGAACCGTCGCTAGGCTCGGTCGCGGATACGCCCAAAGTTGCAAACACAACCCCCCACCCCGGGGGATGATTTGTTTTGCGTAATCTTAAACGCGAGTGTGTGTGTTTGCGTTTTTTTTATTGTGTTGTGTTGTGCTTCTCCACTTTGGAGAACTGTCAGCGCGAAAAGAAAGCGAAACGGTAGCCGTGAAGGTGGAGAGGCCACAAGCACAAACACACGCGCGTGGTCGTGGTAGCCAGCCCGGTTTTGGTGTGTGCAATTTCTTTGACATCGTTCAAATATTGGAATTTGATCATTTTCGCGCACGGGCCAACCTGGGTGTAAGCATAATCAAAGCGATTTTGGTTCCCGATCGCGTCTCGCGTCGAACATTCCGCGGCCCCGGGAAGCGGCCCCGTGAAAATATGGCTGTCGTTACAGCACGTCGCACACACACACACACACTCACACGCCCACCGTTTTGCCGGTGACAGCAAACAACAAAACTTCACTCGCAAACACGCCACGACACGGTGCCCTGACGACCGGCACAATGGCTTTTCGGGCCTTTGGCCCGGGCCTGCTAAAGATGGCGGCCGCCACCGACGCCGCCGCCTTCCGGAGAGAGTTACACAAGAGTGACTTTGATCTTTCACGTCCATGTGTGTGCGTGCGTGTGTGTGATGCTGTAATGCTCGTGTTTTTGTTGTGCTGCAGCGAAAGCAGCATAAAACTTATAAACACCGACATCAAAAGGATTTTTCCGAAAGGATTACACTACCGCACTCATGTCTACTGAAGGGCGAGTGGAGGAGGGTAGGGTGATGGGCGGGTATTACAAAAGGACCCCCGGACTCGTCTGCTCGTGCTGCTAGAACGTTCTTATCAAGATCCTCTTTAACACGCTATCGAAGCCGAACGCGCTACGGGCGAGGGCTTCAAGATAGTGGAATACCTCGATCACAGGGCCCCCGTCCCGCTCACACTCGGAAGGCTCTCTCGCTTTAGTCTCGCTTTGTGTTTGGCAGGCGAAAATTCCTCGCATACACCGGATGCGGAAGGCTACGGAGGCTCGCTTGCGTGTTACCGATATGGGTGAGCTGTGGTGCACATCTTTGATACCCCGCCCCGTTTCGCTCTAATCACCCACACCAGCGCATCGCATCCTTTGATTGATAGTAAAGCGAAGAAATCTAATTTTCCCAGCAAATATCGCATTTTGTGATTTGCAATACAACTAAGCCACCTCCGCTCGGAGCCCACCTCGAGGTCACCATCACCAGCACCACCACCAGTTTGCTGGAAATTGACGTTTGATTGAGGTTATGTAATGAAATTGAATCCTCCCTCACTGCTGGCAGGGAAGCTCGTGCTCGTGGCTGTGTGCGTGTATGCGGACCGGACGGGCTGTGTGTGTACGGCCATCCTGAATCCCGGGCCACTCGGTGCCGTTGCGTTAAACCACTTGCAGTCGGGTTTCGAACGAGAGACACACATCCTCACCGTAGTCGTGATCGAATTATGTATGTTTAAAAATCATTGCTATTTTGATACCGATCGTGTTGGGCAGGAAGATGGATAGTTCGAACACACGTTCACACACACAGATGCCTGGCGAGGTGTTCGATAGACGATAAGCCCTATTGTTCCACGGACACTGTGCGCCTCTCTTCACGATGAACTGCAACGCATAATTCAAATTCCGCACGAGCTTTCCAAGCAGAAAGGCCTTTCCGGGAGCGAACAAAGATGCTGTGCTGTGCGTGGTGCCTACCTTCAGGCGCTTTCAGTTGAATCGTTGCCTCAGTAGCGCACAGGGTGACATTGCGATTCGCAAGCAAAGAAAAAAAAACAGATATAAATTAATTTAACCGATTCTATTAAGTAAATTGCACATCCTGCAGGTCACGCTTGTTTGGCGTTTGCAAATACGTTCAGAGAAATGTGTTTCCCACCGCAAAATAGGGGGAGGTGGTGATTGCGCAGCTGCTGCTCCGGGGACCGGGAAGAAAAAAAGAAACCCTTCTGGAAAAGCCACCACCATCCGCGCGACCGGGCTGCTCCACCGAAGCCCGGTTAACGCTCGGGCGCTGTATCGCGATTATTGCGCCTCGGTGCCACCGGGAATCGAATTTACGTCAATCAATTTAACCTTTCACATTCAGGCCCCGGACGGATTGCGCTGTTTCGTTTACAGATCCGGTGAGCGTGCCTAATCAAATTCCGTCACACGCGCCCGGCTCGCCGGCTTTCGCTGCACGCCTAGCCAATTAATGTCTCACGGTACGACGGTACGGCGCGGCACGGGATTTGGGGTGTTGGGTCGCATGCAGTTTATCCCTTCCTGCAGAACGCCCACCAGCAAGACCGCAGCGATCGCGCGAGTGGAAAATAAAATGGTAAATCTGTGCAAATAAATACTTTGCAATGGGAGTGTTTTCGTGGAAGTTTGCGTATGCGATACAAAACATTGCCACCCCCCGGCAGGGTAGTCGTGGGCGCACAGTTTGGAAAACGCAATTTATTTTCGATTTCGGTGGTGCATGAAGTAAGTGCTAGATTTTGAACGTTGCAGCAAACTAGCGTCAAATTTTGATTACATTTTGAGGGGTTTGAAAATTATTTTAAGTTTTAAATCCTCTACAGGAAAGTCGTGGTATCAAGCAATACAATTGGCTTGGATCATACATAACTAGGTTTTTATATGATCTATGTACATTTACCCAGTTTAATCGGTTCGGAATAATACTGTAATGATCGATTTTGCTTTTCATTGTTTATGGAATGGCCTAAACTAACTAACTAACAATTAAAGATTGTTGATGCCTAAGAAAACATGACAAAGTTTAATAATGAGAAACTTTAACTACATTCTATAATATAGTAATATTTTTTTTATTATTTATTTATTTTTTTAATATCTTTTTCATTTGTATAATTCACTTATTGATGGGAGACTTTTAACAGGGTCACAATACATACGCCTACAACAAATTATAAAGTTCTCCTAGTTTGTATAAATGTAATTTACTACTTTATTCAACTTTTCTAATAATTATTTTAGTTTATTTAACTTTTTTTTACACATGTCAATTTCAAACACTTTCCCAGCGTGAAATTCGCAGCATTTGTATCCGACGAAGGTGGCCATGCATCGCATCGTGGCCGCAAAACCACGCGACAGGCGAGAAAACGCTGTCACTCTCGCGAAATTAAACCCCACACATACACACAGCCGCACCCGATAGCAAAAGAAAAGCCACGAATCCTTTCCACGGCAGGAGACTTAGCCCAAGCGCACACATGAAACGTTCGCGCCGGGTTACACTCGCGAGAAAACGGAGGTAAATTTACTTTCGAACGAAATTACTGACAAATATTTGCGCTCGTTCTCTCGATTTCGACCTGGTACTTTTCTTTTTTTTCCCGGTTTGCCTGGAAACGATTGGGAACCGGTTCGCGGAAGCGTGAAGGCGATGACGATGGCGATTGCATTTCACCTTGAACTCGCAAGTGTTCATCCAGTGCGCGGGGAGAGCCGTTTAAAATTGTGTTTGTTGAGCAGGCTAACTGATCTGACAGCGTTTTTGCTAGCTTTTCATCTCTCTTATTCTCTCCCTCTTTTTCTATCGTCTATCGCCTGTCATGCTGCTGCACTCGTGACCGGAGCATCATGCTAATCATCGCTCCGTGCACAGTGTCCCCCACCTGGGCTGGTTTTGATTGTTTTATTAATTTTCTCTGCTTCATCGTGAAACTCCCGGACCAGGAGCACACAGCGCACAGGTTGACCTTGTCCATCGCCGGCACGTCGAACGCATCGGGCTCCTTGGAGCTGAGCAGCCGGAACAAAAACGACACACAGATGAGGAAATTCACACCATCATCTCGAATCGGGCAGCGCGGCCACCTTCCCGGGGGGCATTCGTTCCCGAGTCGCTCATCCTCCGGCCGGGGGCCTTCCCGTTGCGCTGCGTTTTCGGCGCGAGGGCTGTGGAAAATATGGAAGCACAAAAAAATCCCCCACTCGGAAGCCGCCATCGAAGGGAGAAAATAAAACCCCGAACGCTGCAGAGCAAGAAAGTAAATTAGTTGCTGTTAATTACATTTTTTATCACTTTAGATGATTATTTATTGATGCTTGTGTTTTCGTTTCGCAACGAAAGGTATTTTCCGCCCGTTGCTCCGTGTTGCTCCGTTCCCTTTGGCAGCCCGCGATTGTTCTCCGCCCCAGCACGGGGCGCCGGCAGATTCCTGGGCGCTGGGCAGCGTCACGCGCCCCGCGGGAAAGCCGAAGCCGCGCGCAAGGGAAAAGTACGAAAGTAATTAAGTAGCGAGTGTCGATTGAGTTTGAGTGCAACTTTTTCCGCCTGCTTTTCCGAGAGGGTGCGGGAAGTTGCGCAAGTCGCGCCTGGAAGGAAGCGAACGACGGACACAAAAAAAAAGATTATTCGCAAAGTTTTGGCCAGTTTGGGATTTCTTGTTTGACCCTGCGCGCCCCGTGTGCGACAGGTGCAACGTTCTTCTGCTCGGCAAGGTACAATGATTGATGGAGTTGGCGCGCCGCTCTGTCGAATGGAAATGGACGCACGAACGGAACGGACGCGCAAAAAAGGGAAGCGAAAGAAATTCCTCCCCCTCGCACCGGGGAACCGAGCGACTTGTTGATTGTTTTTGTAAAGATTACTTCATTAAATTCACACCAACACGGCGGGAATGACGAGCGGGAGTATAAATGGCTGTTTTGCAGTGGTCGCTTCATTAAGCGGTAATTTTGTTTCTGTTCGGGCGCGAGCGCTTCATTATTCGACCATTTGTTTTTTGGGAGCTGTTACTGTTTTATAATTTGATAATGCAAATGTCGTTTCAAATAACATTGTGTAGGTGGAGAAGAATACTTCATGAGGCCGCCGTCAGAACAAGAAAAGTAGGGTTTTCCGAACTATTTCTTTCCAAAACGATGACCCTCTTGGTTCGCCTCTGGAATCATGTATATTGGGAGCAGATTCTGAGAAGGTTCTGATAAGGTTCGTATAACGTTCCGATAACGTTCCGAAATGATTCCATCAAGGCTCAGATAAGACTTCGATAAGGTCCCGGCAAGGTTCCGATAGAATTCCATTAAGGCTCTGGCAAGGATCTGATAGGATTCCAATAAGATTACGATAGGGTTCCGAAAAAGTTCCGATTAGGCTCCTTTAAGTCTAGGATAAGGCTTCAATAAGGTTCCGATAAGGCTCATAAAAATGTTTCATTCAAAATCGTAAAATGTTTCGGTAGAATTCCATCAAGACTCTGATAACAATCTGATAAGGCTCCGATAAGGTTCCGATAACATTCCAATGAAGTTCCAAAAACGCTCCGGCAAGATTCTGATAAGGCTCCGATAAGCCTCCGATAAGCCTCCGAAAAGGCTCGGATAAGGTTCCATTTATTTGAGATTTCGCTTGTTTTTTTTTAAAAAATTTTAAACGGAGTAGACCTGAAGTAGACTTCCAGGTGTTAATTGACATGAAATCTAAATGTTTTGAATCTTTAAAAAACCTATATAAAACTAAATTAAAATAAAAGTAGTCCGATTCCATATACCAACAGTCAAAAGTTTCACTTGACACCACGTTCGAATGGCAATACTAAAGTGTTCACTCCCATCCACATGCCTTCCTTCCCGTGCATCATAAACAATTTAACGTACGGATGCTGCCGCCATCAAAAGCTTAATATGCTCCGATACATCAATTCCAATCACCCAGCAGCGTTTACCTTCGCTGCAGCGCGAGCTTCCCACCCCCAGGAGCATGTTTGCTTACACTTACCCTTTGATCTACCCCCCGGTGCCCGGCAGTAGTTGTGCAAACCTAGCTTTTGATGTGTTTTCTTTTTGTGTTTAAGTCAAATCAATATATTGCAACCGGCACGGTTCCCGAACGGACGGCTGCTACAACGACGGCTGCACGCCAGAGGGGAGAAAAGGTTTCCGGACCTGGGGCGAGCTGCAGCGCACGGGACGCACGGGCAAATATTTACTTTCGATAAATCCTTTCATGACTTTTATAAGGTAGTATTTACCGTGCTGCCTTTTCCATCCGTCGAAAAATCCATGAATGGTGGTGTTTGTGTTCCACCAGCCGGCACGGGAGCCCGGTATCCTTTCGAGCAGTGTATTTCAATCGCCTTATCGTATCAAAAGGTGCAATTTGTTCCCCGGGTGAGCGCGCGCCCTCCCTCCCAAAACCGTCGAGAATTGCATTGCGAAATGTTGCTGCTGGTGCGACGGTTGTCGAACATCGTTGTTGCCGTTCTCCAGCGCGCGTGCAACGAGGTGACGAGATGCTGATACTGCTGCTACACAGGGAATCCCCGACGCTCGGAGTAATTCAACGCCGGAATCGAATGTCGAAGCCACTTCTGGTGGCCTTTTTGCAGAGGGGAAAAAACCAGCTTCTGAAATGCAATTTTGCTTCCCACGAGTCGTTCCCGTAGCTACCCGGCCGTACGAGGTAGTTGCGGGTGCGATTGAACGGGAATAAAAAAGCCGACTTTATACAACAAATACGGTGTGGCGCATTGTAGCGACGAGGGTGTTATGGTTTTGTAATGTGAGTTTTTTTGTTAAAGAGCTGCATTCCAAACATGATTGGTGTCATTTTCAATCCGGCACAGGCAATTACACATCGACAGATGCCTCGAGACTTTCGCCCCTGTTGTAACCTTTTTTTAAAGATATCTGGATACTGTAGTGGCTTTGTGACAAATAAAAATCGTTCTCTTCTGTGGCGAAAGGTGACTTGTGGCCTTGCTGTAATCAACCAATCTTAATTTAGCCCATCTGTTTGCTTGCATTACATCGCTCGCCAAGTGGAATTCTCATTCTCTCTTCCTTCCGAACAGCGTACACCACAAGTCCTATACGTGTGCAGCTACTGCACGGAACGAATCTTGTTAAGCCGGGGCGATAGCTTAGGCAAACGTACACGGATCGTCCACCGAGCTCAACGAGCTCGCACATCTTGAATTCCATCTTTACGTCCCTGCCAGCCATCTTGCCGGCACCGCACGAACCATGAATATGTATGGGTGCAGGATGCTACAAGCTTAAGCACCTCGGCGCATACATGGCCACGGTTTTCATGGCATGATTTTTCACATTTTTCGTGCCTTCGAAACCTGCCAGCCTGTCCTGCCCGGCGACGTGGCGCTCAGAGCGAGCGGGATGCCGCCGGATGGTGCCGGTGCGCCAAAGATTTTAATCTTAGGAAAAGCAATTTAAATTTCTTTACCTCGTTGACGAATCCAAAGAAGCCAAACTTATCGCGATGCCGTGTCAAGGAGAGACGCGCGCGCGTGCAAAACATCGAGCATTTTCACCGCACCATGTACGACGTTTTTTTTTGTTGTTTCTGCCGGCACCGTGTTGCTGTCGATGACCTCGGCGGGTGTGCTCGTCCCGGGCCAAAGAAAGAAAAAACACGAACGCACGGGTTAAAAACAGAGGGCGCACATCCATTTTCCAGGTCAGAAACATGGTAGCGGTGCTGTCAAAGTTTGACGAAATACGAAATCTCTGTCTATCATAAACGTCAGCCTCAAATGTATGCTAATGCGCTCCCGGGGCCGAAATTTCCGTACGGGATTCTTTCGCGCGCGCCCGGGCGCTCCACACGGAGTCGGAACGGTTTTGCGTTGCGGCCCCGGCTGACAGATTGAAGCGAAAGACGCCATGGCGAACGG
>KZ070481.1:224440-235598 GCA_002091845.1 Anopheles cracens
ATGATTTCCTAAAATCAAGTGACCCAGATGTACCGAACTAGGATATCTATGCCGGATAATTAAAGTTAATTTTGTCCGTTCTTAACGTCGTTGGCATCAAGGAGCAATCATGAATCTTGTCATGAAGGATCATTATCTCATGCCATATTTTGTCCCTAAATTCTTCTCAAATTGTAGTAAATGTTGTGCATAAGAACTGTTTATCGAGATGGTACCTAAGAACGAACAATTCTTATACATTCCGAACAACAGCAACCCTCTTCTGCAGCATGCTGTGGTAAGCAATGCAATTTTTGGTGCATCAAATAAAGACAAAATCATGAACGCTCGGAAGAGATGAAGAGGTAACAAGATTTGCACCTTGAGAGACATTTCCGGTTGAACCCCACCCCGGCTTGCTTGTTCTGAAAAAGAGGGAACATTCAGAACAAGTTGCGCTGAAACTTTTCATCCTTTTCCAGGCTGATGTGACGCTGCGTCTGAACTTTCCCACGGTTTCCGCCCACTCGCGGGAGGTGCGCACCGAGCAGCGCGCTACAGTTGAGCCGCAAATCGGATGGGTAAATACGGTGGTATAAAATGCCACCGAACTGCTTCACCGCCCACCCACGATCGGAGCCGGAGCGTAACGCTCGGAACAATAATTCAAACCCAAACCCCCCATCCCGGTTGCTAATGAGCAGCTAGTTCGCAGATACGTGGCAACCAATCAACACCGCACACGAACGCTATTTATCTTCGCGTGCGGCGTTATCCGGACGTGCCAAATCGATAGTTTTCGGTGCGCAATTATTCATGCTTGACCTGGTCTGGCGATGCCTACAAATTTCAATCTTGCTACCCAGACGGATTCTCGCGCTTTAAGTTTACACTGACAAAAATAGAAAAAAGCGCGCGCACACACACACACACACACACACAAGGAATGAAGCCACAACCTGTTTTACCCAATTGGGATGCGGATGCGAAAGCGTGTAAAATCTCGCGAAAGTTTTCGTCCCGTGGAACTCATCACGGCGTAGACGACCGAAAGTTGGAGCCCGGCTTCAGATAAAGGCGCTTCGTTTGGTGCGCCCGGGCAAGACGTATCGGTGACTGGATGCAGAAACTTCATCCATCGCGCCCGGTGGCAGAGCGTCATAAAACAGGGGAGAGCATTCTCGGTCAGGAAAGTTGCTCCATGACCGCACCCGAAGGTGTCTCCGCTGGGGGAATGCTTCGTCGATCGAAGCTGGAGATGCTGGTGCCACGACCGAGGGATGATCTTAAGAGGTTCAACGTGTGATTATACCTTCGATCTAACTCGCCGGAAACTACCGTAGAAGTGGCGTGGAAGTTTCGTCGCCCAGTACTTTGCCCGAAGTCGTCAAATGCCCCGGATGAATTGGCGATTGGAAGTTCCACCTTCCGACATCGGGGGCCTCGGGCTCGGTTTACGACCGATCTAGCCCGAAGAGGTGAAGAAGTGATTCTCGGTGGTCACCGCCGCTCCCCAAACCATGCCGGAATCAATCAAACTTTGGCCAAACCGGTACGAAGTAAAATTCAAGAGAAAACTTTACAGAAAACCACACCTCGGCCCGGCCAGTGGGTGCATCGAACAAAGGCGCGTTCGGTAGATAAAACGCTTCCCGGCGCTGGCGAAAATCTAACATCCTAATCCGATAGGGCTTTCCAGTTTAAAACTATTTTAATCCAGCTTTTCGAATGACCGTCTAAATACAACCAATCTCAGCAACCACAGGTCCAGATGAGCAGCCACGCACGGCATCCTGCGTCCCATGACGTCAGCGGGCCGTTGCGTGAAAACACAACCGCGCAAGAAAGAAAGCAGGCGGCGGCAAATCGTTTCGCAACACAGCCTGCTTTGTTCCTTTCGGAAGGGTTCACATCGCCCCATCTGGCTGGCTTTCTTCCGGAGCTTATAAGCACAGCGGCAACCAATGGTATGGAACAGCACGTGGCCCGTTCCACGCAGCATATGCGCCGAAGAACAACAGCCTACGGGCCAACGACTTTTCTTCGATTCGATTCGACCCGGACACAAAAATAGAACGCCCGTCTAGCGATCGTTACCATTTTCGCAGGCGGAGTGGGAGTGAGATAAGAGAGCAATATGGAGCAGGAAAAAAAACGGCCTCACCCCACTATACGCACCGCTTACACCCACCCGTACGCCCACCCCCCCATTCACCGGAACCGTTCGCTCTCGTTCGGTTCGCTGTCCTTTCATCGGCATTTCGTGGAAAACCCATTATCGAGCAAAATTTATAGTTAACTACATGCGCCCGGCGTCTTTGTTGCCCGGAAAAGAAGGCTAAGGCTGGCACTGGCGAGGCAACGAAAGGAAAAGGAAAAACGCAACGGAGCCGGCAAGCAGGGCAGATTGGAAACGCTTTCCGGCTGTACTGGGGACGCGCCATGGGAACACCATCCCACTCACGAGCGCATTAGCGCCGGCGAGTGCGAATGGAAAATAGCACCGAGCACACACTATGAATGCGGAACATACACGCGTCCGTGCGCGGAATTTATCACGGAGCGCGCTCCCCCGCTGGTGATCCTCTTCCCTGCCAGCCCGCGGTTCATATGCATATCAATGGCGAGACGATTCGATTCCCCCACACGGAGCGCGACGATTACTAGTGCCTGGACATAGTTTGCTGTAACCGAAAAAAAGCAGGAGCCTCACCGAAGGAGGATTATTTTGCGGGCGGAATCTGAAACGAGACCACCGAAACGCGCGCACCCAGGACACGCCGTGCGAGGAAAGGCCCCGAAAGGAAAATGATCGAGCGCCGCATTTGGGCCGGGAGAGGCATAAATATTTTATTGGAGTAAAATATAAGTTTTATGGTAACGATATTAGTTATTAAAATATACACATTTATTGGCAATCTTCTCGCAACAGAAATGTCAAATAAAACGGCGAATGTTGTGCCAAGCACGTCGTTCGGCGTAAGGAAGGCGACCCACCCACAGCCCAGCGCCCAGAAGTGTGAATGATCAATGATAAATTTATCGTTAATAGCTCGGTCGTAAATATTGACTCGGGTGACCGGGCGTGGATGAGCCACGGGGCCTCATAAGTGATGCGGCACGCTGCTGGTCAGAAAATCGCCGCCATCATTCCGAGCTGACGATGGTGTTTGGTTTGCCTTTTTTGGGCGTAATCTTTCACTGTATCAAGGTGGCGGCGCTGTTTCGGGCGAATTTGATGGGCTGAGCTTACTTTACGGAGGACATTTTCATTTGTAATCGACAGCAAGGCAAACGAATGGAGACTATTCAAGATGTAATAAAAACAGGATACAAAGGTAAGTTGTTTAACTTTTGTTAAATTGTATGATAGTTCATCGACAGCTTTGCTTCATAAATCATTTAAAATGCCTTTAAACAATAAGTTCAGTTAGCATAAGATTTTTTAATGGTACGGAGCAAATTTTTTTTTATTATTATTTATAGGTTTTTTTTATATACAGTAGCAATGTGATCAATGTTTTCCTATTTATCTTTCATTTTATATTGTATTTCTATCTGAATTCTCTATTTCTATCTATGTTGCTACATTTTTGTTAAGTTGATGCTAGTTCATTGTTTCATAAATCATTAAAAATGCCTTTAAACAAGAAGTTTAGCTAAAAACAGTATTTAAACCCACTATTATTAGTATGAAGCGAATTTTAATGTTATTTTTTATTTAAAATTTTTATATTTTCATAAATTCTATATCAATTTAAAAATTATTATGTAAAATTTCCTAGCTATCAAACATTTTATAATGTATTATTTTCTATCTCAAAATGTGATCCTTTGCTGAAGCCTCACAATGATTTAAGAACAACAGAAGCTTCTGAGAATTGATTAAGTGCGAAATTATTATTTAATACAATTCATCATGCAAAAACCTTTGAGTAATGCATTTTTCTACCATTGGGAACGATTTCTTCTCGTTCCAACCATTGCGAGAAGTTTCATCAGCGTCTATACTAGAAACATGCGTTTTTGCTTTTTTATTTGCAAAAAAAAGAATGAGCTGCTCGACGCCATTATCAGAAGCGACCATCCAGAAGAGCATCCTAGCATCGTACATCAAACTTCCCACTATCACAACAGCACTATCCTCGCCTTTTGCTCACAAAACCCACCCGCAACTCATCGCTGCGCCATTATCGAACCATCATCGGAAGATGGAAAGCCATTCAATGGACGCCACGGTGCCATTTCGCCTCGTTTAGAACTTATATCGCTTCTCGGGAAAAAGGGGGAGATGCCTTTACGCAGCGCTTCGTCCCGGAACGTTCGATAAACTTTTACACGTTTAGTTTCCAACCGAGCGAGATGCATCGTCATCATGCATCATGCACCTCCCTCCCCCAGAAGGAGCATCTTAGGGCGTCTCTAATATGCACAGTAATTTTCAAAGAAATATTTCATAAATCGAAAACTTCATTCATTGCGCTCCCGGCGCGCGCGGACACACGCCGGTGGCTCGCCTTCGCCCGTGGCCAAGGTGGTAAGAATAGAATATTGAAGTGCTGCTGATGAGCGGCTTCTCCGGCGGCTCCGGATCCGTGCCCCGGTTCGAAAGGTCTTCGGAAGGTTCGTTCCGAAGGGAAAAGAGCAGCCATCATGAATAGCAAACTGACGGGAGTGCAGCATGAAAAATGTCCTACTGGTGTGGTCTGTCTCCATCGTTGTGAGTGTGTATGTGTGTATTTGATAAATAAAGCTGATGCCGTTGGCCGCCGTCTTGCCGGCAATGTCTTCCAGTGCGATGCATTTCCCTTATTTCATTTTCTCCCTCCCGTCCAGGACATTCCCTATCGCAGCTGAAATAAACTGTTATGACAATATGCATCCTTATCACTTCATTCCTCTATCACTATTATGTTTGTGCTTTGAATATTTCTCTTCTTCCTCCGCACCTTTACTGGGACGCTATCAGCTCCGCCGATACCGTCCTCGGCAGCCCGTCTCGTTCCACCAGGATGCAGGGAGCATCGTGTTTCGAGCGTCGAGCAAACGAGCCAGTCGATCCGGTTCCGGCAAAAAGCGCATACTGGCACGTTCGAAAGTACTGGCACACTTGCCAGCCGCTCCGTAACGTTCGACCTCGGCGGAGAGGAAGCAATCGCGCTGGTGAGTGCATTCTTGCCATGCCCGGCGCTGGTCACCGGCGTCCGCTTTTGCGTACCGCTGCTTCTGGAGCAAGTTTTGGTCAATTGCCAACGCTTAACCAGTCGGGACTTGCCGAGAGTTGACGATTCGATACGCGGTACAATCGATAATGAGCTACGAAGCGATGGGAAGCCTTTTTTGATGCAAGTTGTGTTTCGCAAAGGCTCTCAACTCTCAAAGTCAAGCGTTATATCAGACGTCCTTAGTCACCAGACGTTTTTCATCGATTGCTTGCCTTTGAAGGCTACAGTCCGGAACATAACTTTTTCCATGGAATGTACGGTATAATTCTGCCAGTTTTACTTGGCGTCTTCCGAGACAGCTAAAACGAACTAAACTAAAACTAACTTCCGAGACAGCAAATTAGTTTGCGTTACCAATAACCACCAATTACCAGCAAGTTGACATCCGGAGATCATGATGGCCTTTCAACAGAAGAATAGTCCTAACGGTGTCTTCATTTTGTAGAAGTAATCACGTTTGAACCAAGTCAAAATTATATTACTTGGAATCGTATTTCATTGTTTCATCTCGTCGAAGGCAAAAAATAGAACTAATTGAACTATTCGACATCCTGCTTAGCTCACTAACAGCTTGTTACATACGTCCCGTATCCGTTAGTGAAAGATTCGAGGCACAACAAACGAAACACAAGAGAACATTACATATAAATAGTTCTCAAACACACACGCACGCACATGTATTTAAATGAGAACGCTTCTGCATTCGCCTCTCCGTTGTTCAAT
Source organism: Anopheles cracens (assembly GCA_002091845.1). Lineage (NCBI taxonomy): Eukaryota > Metazoa > Arthropoda > Insecta > Diptera > Culicidae > Anopheles > Anopheles cracens. The sequence goes on from KZ070481.1 coordinate 230,368, forward strand.
CGAGACAGCGAGAGTGGGCTGGTATGCCATTTATGCAGTTACCCGCTGGTACGTGCTGCACTTTTAGCAGCTCTTTTACCCGCACCGGCCGGGTGAAGGGTAATGCATTGCACTTGCATCGCTTTCGCCGCTGCACTCCGACGCTGGCGATTGGAGCGGTCGAGGCTGCAGCGGCGGGCGTAATGGGACGATATTGCAATTCCTTATTTGCACTTTGACTTCACACTTCACACAAAATGACTTGAGAGAGAGAGAGAGAGAGAGAGTGGTAAGAGGGTGGGGGGGGGGGGAGCTGCACTCCGACGCTGGCGATTGGAGCGGTCGAGGCTGCAGCGGCGGGCGTAATGGGACGATATTGCAATTCCTTATTTGCACTTTGACTTCACACTTCACACAAAATGACTTGAGAGAGAGAGAGAGAGAGAGAGTGGTAAGAGGGTGGGGGGGGGGCTATTCATCGGGATGAATGTTAGTATTACAAGTGCGCACGGCTCCACTGCGTCGACCCGTTCACCTCAGCGTGCGAGGAATGCGCCTCGCAGCGGAGATGCGCACGGAAGCCGATCGGAGCTTTTCCCGTATTATTGTTACTGTAATCGCCGCGCTGTTATTGCTGGTGTGGCCACTGCCGCTGCCGGTACGCCATGCCATGCCCGTCCGACCGAAGCGACAAACCGCAGCTATGCATACAACCCGACGTGCCGTATTTGGATTCCGAGCGAAGGGAATTTATCGAACGACACCCGGAAGACAATGGCTTTGTAAGGGTAAACGAACTCTCTTCGGAAGAATGGTGGGTGGGACTGTAACGGACTGTCCACTAACGGAGCGGTGGCGGATCAAAGCCGTTTGGACGTTCTAAGCGGAATGGGTGGCGTTGGGAGAACTTGCTCCCGAAATGCTTTTCACGGTGTGTTGAAGATTTGCAGCAATTTTCGTGACGATTCGTTGAAGGATTTCAAGCTTCTTTCGTCACATCACCATACAAAACTCCGAAAAGGTTTTCATTCCTCTCCAGGATTGGTGTATTCTCAACGATGAATATTCTCTATTAAATGGAATCGAGACAAGTAGAGATAGCTGTCATTCGTACCGTATTGCTTCGCTTTATTTCAAGTGTGAGATTTCATCATTAGGTTCAACCGTGTAGTTCAATCACAATTTCGATGTTTCCAGGCATACCGAATTGATATTTGTTTTCTCTCGTTTAGAAGCGTCCTACGAAAAAAAAACAAATCTAGCTTCCACACAAGCAAAGCCAATCTGCATTGATCGCGCCCGAATAGTTTCCAACTTCCATCGACACAAATTCTCACATGCTCCCGAACCAAAAACAACGAAACACCAGTCTAATTTCTCGTCCACTGCACGATCAGCAAAGCCAGTTGTTTTCCGTGGATCGCTAATACGAGAAGTGCCCTCAAGCACACCCACAATCAACTGGATGGCCACAGACGTCAAACGATGCCGACGGAAAACGAAACCCATTTTCCCACCGGAACCACGGCATGCCCCGCATATTGGCCGCAGCAGACCCGACCGAGTGGCCAGTAATAATAGCCAAATAGTTTTGCTTTTGCCATAGTCCGTCCGTGTTGATCGAATCCTGTCCATAATGCGCCAACGGTCGCACGGTCCGCTAGCGCAACCGGCGGTCTCTCCCGGGTGGATTGTGAAATTTTCATAATTGTGCTAATTTCAAACGTGACTGGCACTATACCCGCATCGACCCGGTGTCGGTCAGTGCCGGAAAAGCGACTCTACCGAGCCAAAAAGCGGGGGCGTTTGCCGGGCAAAAAGCGTCGATTTTAGCTTAATGGGTTCGTACGCCGTTCGCCGATCCCGTCCGGGCGCGGCGATTTTCCAGCGCCCGCGCTGTGACATCACAACAATCGCGGCCGAAAAACACTCTCGCGCACACTACGCCACTGGGTGAGCCACCGAGAACGGTTAATATTTACCGGGATCGAATTAGCGCTGACCGGATGTTGTGCGCAAAGCGTGCCGGGGAGGCTAATGCAACCGAACGGTGGTCGTGGTGGTGGTGGTGGTGGTGAGAAGTTGATGCTTTGTTGTTGTTAAGGAGGCTTTGGTTAGGTACACTTGATTACTTTTTCATCACCGCTAATGGAGTTGTGAGTATTCGTGGTCACTTCACACAAAATGACTTGAGAGAGAGAGAGAGAGAGAGAGTGGTAAGAGGGGGGGGGGGGGGCTATTCATCGGGATGAATGTTAGTATTACAAGTGCGCACGGCTCCACTGCGTCGACCCGTTCACCTCAGCGTGCGAGGAATGCGCCTCGCAGCGGAGATGCGCACGGAAGCCGATCGGAGCTTTTCCCGTATTATTGTTACTGTAATCGCCGCGCTGTTATTGCTGGTGTGGCCACTGCCGCTGCCGGTACGCCATGCCATGCCCGTCCGACCGAAGCGACAAACCGCAGCTATGCATACAACCCGACGTGCCGTATTTGGATTCCGAGCGAAGGGAATTTATCGAACGACACCCGGAAGACAATGGCTTTGTAAGGGTAAACGAACTCTCTTCGGAAGAATGGTGGGTGGGACTGTAACGGACTGTCCACTAACGGAGCGGTGGCGGATCAAAGCCGTTTGGACGTTCTAAGCGGAATGGGTGGCGTTGGGAGAACTTGCTCCCGAAATGCTTTTCACGGTGTGTTGAAGATTTGCAGCAATTTTCGTGACGATTCGTTGAAGGATTTCAAGCTTCTTTCGTCACATCACCATACAAAACTCCGAAAAGGTTTTCATTCCTCTCCAGGATTGGTGTATTCTCAACGATGAATATTCTCTATTAAATGGAATCGAGACAAGTAGAGATAGCTGTCATTCGTACCGTATTGCTTCGCTTTATTTCAAGTGTGAGATTTCATCATTAGGTTCAACCGTGTAGTTCAATCACAATTTCGATGTTTCCAGGCATACCGAATTGATATTTGTTTTCTCTCGTTTAGAAGCGTCCTACGAAAAAAAAACAAATCTAGCTTCCACACAAGCAAAGCCAATCTGCATTGATCGCGCCCGAATAGTTTCCAACTTCCATCGACACAAATTCTCACATGCTCCCGAACCAAAAACAACGAAACACCAGTCTAATTTCTCGTCCACTGCACGATCAGCAAAGCCAGTTGTTTTCCGTGGATCGCTAATACGAGAAGTGCCCTCAAGCACACCCACAATCAACTGGATGGCCACAGACGTCAAACGATGCCGACGGAAAACGAAACCCATTTTCCCACCGGAACCACGGCATGCCCCGCATATTGGCCGCAGCAGACCCGACCGAGTGGCCAGTAATAATAGCCAAATAGTTTTGCTTTTGCCATAGTCCGTCCGTGTTGATCGAATCCTGTCCATAATGCGCCAACGGTCGCACGGTCCGCTAGCGCAACCGGCGGTCTCTCCCGGGTGGATTGTGAAATTTTCATAATTGTGCTAATTTCAAACGTGACTGGCACTATACCCGCATCGACCCGGTGTCGGTCAGTGCCGGAAAAGCGACTCTACCGAGCCAAAAAGCGGGGGCGTTTGCCGGGCAAAAAGCGTCGATTTTAGCTTAATGGGTTCGTACGCCGTTCGCCGATCCCGTCCGGGCGCGGCGATTTTCCAGCGCCCGCGCTGTGACATCACAACAATCGCGGCCGAAAAACACTCTCGCGCACACTACGCCACTGGGTGAGCCACCGAGAACGGTTAATATTTACCGGGATCGAATTAGCGCTGACCGGATGTTGTGCGCAAAGCGTGCCGGGGAGGCTAATGCAACCGAACGGTGGTCGTGGTGGTGGTGGTGGTGGTGAGAAGTTGATGCTTTGTTGTTGTTAAGGAGGCTTTGGTTAGGTACACTTGATTACTTTTTCATCACCGCTAATGGAGTTGTGAGTATTCGTGGTGGACACTAGCGATACGTGGGAAATTTTGCGCTGCAAAAGTGAGAATTTTTCGCACGAAATATAGACCACGAATATCTTATGACGAGGCACAGTTTGGTATCGTGAGTGCACCGGAAATGTGGAGTTTAAAAAAAATGGCGCATCATCAACAATTCAACTACCGAGCGGACTATTTGATGGGATTTTGTTCAATTCTGATTCAAGTGTATCTTGGAAAGTAAGTACTGAGTTATTTACAATAAAACTCTTTTGACAGGTCTTTCGATGTATTTGTAAACCTAATACAGCCTCTTCAATTATGACTTATTGTTTGAAAGTCGTTTTTAACCCCATTTACCAAGTGAAAAACGATTGACGAACTTTATAAATGTGCATATGGATTGTGTGAAGTTAAAGTTGAACTAAAGGGCCGATCATTATACTGTGATAATTCAAAAATATTTCACAAAGGAAGTTGATAGGAACAGTTAACGAATAGGGTTAAACAAATCCCACGGGCATGAGCCGCTTTGTATAAAGAGCTTTATTTAAAGAGCTTAAAACATCCTAGAGTCAGTAAGACAAATCTTTAAAAAAACTGAAAATGCTTTTTCTATATGATTCAAAACGAAAATCAAATTTTCACACATTTACAACATCATAGAAACAATGTTTGACAAATGATATCGTCCATAATAATCAAATGTCGTTTGATGTTGTTTGATTGTTTGATCTGATAAAGTTAAAGGTTATTACATATTATTCTACTATTGATAACTTATGATATTGAGCTATTTTTAAATTGCTTGTGAATGATACGAAAGTCCACTTTAATAGCAATAAACTTCACTCAAACCCAAAAAAGAGTCAAGCTGAGGTTGCTGGCTGAGGATACTGGTCCAATAGGTCCAAAAATCCCGTACCATATCATACAGCAATCCACAGTTCCAATAACGATAACTTCTGAGGTATAAAAAGCCATCACCAGCACCAACGTAACAACCCCTGAACGACTCTTGCCTTCGATAGCGACAGTGGCTATCACGGAGGAAAAGTTTACTAATTGATTGATACAGTGCCACTCCCGCCGGCAGGCAATCATAACTGCTCCATCCTTCACGGTGACAGTGCTCCGATGATGTATAGCGCCAGGCCCAAACCGAACCGGGGCACACATTCGTCACGCCGACGCCACGGAAAACAACCAGGGCCAACATAAATATCAAGATTACCGTGTTAATGATGGAAATAACAGCGATAAGTGTATCTTGTCCTGCTGGTAAAGCTGTAACCGGAACGGAAGGGGGGGGGGGGGGGGGAAAAAAAATCGAAAAAAA
>KZ070481.1:238015-253353 GCA_002091845.1 Anopheles cracens
TTTTCAAATATGGTCCTCTATTCGGAATCGCAAGCGAACGCAGCAGGCCGTGGAGTAAGTGACACCCATGGCGTTCGCCTGGCTGGCAACGGGTGGGCAATCGAAGTAGCCCCCGACGCCCGTAAACCCCACGGACGGATGCCCCGGGGCTAATCCGATATGCTAAACACTGTCGACAGGCGCGCGAGATATTTGGCGTACTTTGAAATCTATTAAGAGTGCATTAACAAAAACACGCCAGACCACTTCCACCGGGGGATCGGGATCGGGTTGTTTTGTTGTGAGCAGTGGTCGGCAATGGGCAACATCATCGCTAAAGGGAAACTTTTGTTATCCTTTTCTATATTTTTCATTATTTCTATGACGTTTTTATAACAAAATTTTACTATATACTTCAGATACTTGTTCAAACACTACTTTGAAGATAAACTCAGATAAACTCTCACTTGACGTATCTATATATTCTTCTTCTTCTTAGTCGTCACGATCTGTGTTGTCATGTCCGGTGTGTTACGGCCTACTAGACTGATTTATTCATAGCCGGATAGACACTCTTTACTAGAGACAGACATCCCAGAACAACATGCATTTATGCGTGAATATGTATGAGTTTATGCATTGATTGAAGTGTTTTAATAATCATATGGTATTGTAATCTTGTTGATTCATGTTGTTCGTATCTCAGGTATATCGTTAGGGTTGTTTAACTGTGATTCGACATTTAACATTTATATCTTCGTATTCGGCTTGTCTTGTTGTTCATATTTTCTCTATGATAGCCTGAATAACTTAGAATATGAATAATATTATTTACAAAATGCAAGATTTTTCTGTATGTATAGACTCTTTCAAAAAATAACCTCTGCGAATAACTATTCCTATTCGGTTCATATAAACCCGAGTGTTATTCGAGGTAGTTTATTTCCCAATTTAACCGTTTGAAAAGAAACTTGACTTTTACTTAAAAAAAACACACACACATCAACAAATGAAATTTAAAGCTAACGTGGGAATGGAATGCACCAAAAGCACTAAATCGAAATCGACAAATAAAACATATCCTGACAATTGAGCAAATTCCAGATAAACCAATACCACCGACCGACGCGGTTGGCGTCCCCTGACGCGCCATCAACTCCCCCATTACTTCGCATTAGGGTGTAGCCATTTACGCTTTTCACCAGCGACAGCGATGGTGGAACGCGCCCACCTTAATACCAGCCCGGCCGCCAGCCCGTTCGCACCCGTTACGCTAAGCCCGCGTCCTAAGACACGCGCTCTGACCCAACTCTCGCGACTCTAAATATGGAAACAATTTAAATCTCATTAGACACTGCCGGCGCTCCCGGTGGCCTCCCGTTCCCCAAAAAAGGGAAGCGAAAACCAATTTAAGAAGGATGAAAGCCGCTCGTTCTGAGAGCGAAATCGCGTCCGACTTACCCGGGACGCATTGTCAAACTTTGCATTAACACATCCCGGCAGCGCGCATTGTGCTGGTGGGCAAAAATTGCCAAAGTTTGGACACAACCGCAGATTCGAGCACACCGTTGACTGTGTGTGCGTGTGTGGAAAGCTGCTCTTGTGGTTCTTCGAATTCGGCACACAACATTTCAAACAATGAGCGCCTGGCCATGCAAGCGCCATTCTTGCTGTTGCTGCACGAGAATGCAAAGCAGAGCAGCGTCATGCATTTAGGCAGCCATTTCGATGTGTGCAACAGTGATACAGACGGGCGATGAGCAAAATGCCTTCAAGCGACACTAAAAATAACAACCGACCGGGCTGGAGCGGGCACAGTGGCCCCTGTGTAGTGGAAAGTTGCAACTAATTTCCACCGGATTTAAGCTCGCTCGCTCTAATGTAACTTCAATTCAGAGCAGCCGAAAACCTGCGAACCTCCTCCTCCGGAAAATGGGATTGGAAAAACCGATACCTATCGACCCCACCCAGCCTCGTTGCCCGCCTCGGTTCATCGTTCGCACGTTGCTTTTCTTTGTAAGACCCCAAAAAACATCAGTACATGTGGTTTTGAGTGCAGCAACTCCTCCTGCTCGGACAACGCCACATGGAGATACTCGCTCTTTCTCTCTCTCTCCCTTTCACGGGTGTGTTGGTTTTCGTCCAACCTTTTTTTCACTCACTGCACCTCTGCTCGGTTCCTTTATCTTCCCTTTATCAAGAACCTGGAACCCGGTGGTTTTCGGGTGCCATACGCTGGTGCAGGCTGTCGGAGTAGCGCTTTTCCCGACGTGGCGTGGAATGAAAAATTAAAATGAAGCTGTACATGAGCGAGAACCGGGGCGGGCTCAGACAAAAACAGAAAGATCCCGTCAGTACGGCCAAACGGGCGTGGGGGGGGGTGTGGTTGGGTGAAAAACTTTCTCATCTGCTTCCATCCATCCGCCTGCCGCGTCCAGCCGGGTGGCTTATCTCACACTTCCCTCTCCTCGATCCAGTTCCGAGCAATCCGGGCGCGACTCATTCTCAGCGATCCTTCTGATCCTGTGCAGATAGATTGGGAGGGAGGGAGAGAGAGCGAGAGCAAAAGAGGGAGAAAAATGATACCGAGTGAAATGTGGTATTTCCACCAGGAGCAGGAGCAGCCGGAATGGGGGGTGGAAAATTGGAGATTTAGATTTAAGTTAAACTGCACCAATGGATTTGCGGGATTGTTTGCCATACACGCTCCGGATGTAACGTTGCCAGTTGGCCCCGAACGGGAACGGAGCGAACCCCGCGCACCCTTGCCCCGCCGCAGCACACCGCAGGGGGTGAAAATACTTGCAGCGTGTGAACACAACTGTTATCAAGTTTAATTAGATTTATCCGATTTGTTACATCCGATGCAGGCTGGTTTGCTGGTGTTTCGCTGCTATCTAGGTTGCCGGGCTGCCACTGCCTCCTATTATCGCTTCCACAACATTTTCCGGGTTTTTTCGCAGTTTCCTTCTGTCTCTTTTGCACGCTCTCTCTCTCTCTCTCTCCCTCAAGCCGATTCGGAAGACACTTAGTAGGGTTGCGATGTCTGTTCTTTTTTTTTGTTGTTTGGTTTTGTTTGCTTCTTTTGCATCGAAATCCAAAGCGTACGCTTCCGGCAGCTAACGAAATCCAGCGGAAGCTAATCGTAAGGATTTCGCCGGAATGACTTTGAAAGTGTAGCGTATTAGTTGATGCGAATTTTATAACAAGCTCCTTGATAAAGACATCAAGTGCTTGTTAGTAGATTGTGCTGCTGAGCGTGTCTGTTTCCCATTACCTAAATTGTGCTTCAGCGGGAAGATGTTGGTCTAGCATTGGTTGGGCGAGCGATTTGCTGCCTTCTAGACTATTTACTCTGGCGAAAACATTCGAAAATGTGTTATTAGAGTCGACTAGATGCCTTGACATGGCGATTTCAAGCACGATGTTGTAGAGTTTGAAAACGTTACCGTTACAACGATCTGAGTTGCGCATACTGGAGAGCAGATCGAATGAAAATTGAGCAATTACAACTTCCAGAAAGTCCCTTGCGCCATAAAGAGCAAGAATCGTTTTTCCATCAAACTTCAAACAAACATGCGTGGTTTAGAAAATGAAATTCAACAAAGCACACAATTTATCATAAAATGAAAAGAAAAGAATCAAAATAAAGCCCACACATACAAACGTCACAATTTGAAATTGGGTATTAAGCAACACGGCTCAAATGGTGCTTTGTAAAGTTTGAAAAATGTTTTATAATATATAAGTCCAAGATAAGTACCCTATCGAGCATGAGAATTGAGCCAAAGCTTAAAGCCCCCATTAGCTTAAAGTATCAAAACTAATATTGATTCCATCGCTCCGAAGCTCACCGAAAGAAAGCCCCCGTCAAGTACAATTGAAACATCGTCCTTCCCGTGTAAGCTTTAACGTCAATGAGCACGTTGAATGAAACGTAATAATCCCTCAAATAAAGACGTACCAGAAGCTACAGCACCGCTTCAAATAACATCCTTTCTCTCTGGTCGGTTTCGGTTTTCCCTGTCACTCAGCCCGAACGAGCCTCGCCGTCAGACAGCGTAACGGCAAAGGATGCAATTTCATTAAGGATAGTAATCAAATGAAACTGGTGGTAATTTTGATTCTCGTTTCGCCCGGGACGTTTCGCCGGCTGCTGGAAAGCAATCGATTTGCAGCTTTTACGCGCCATTGCTGGCAATTATTTTCGGATGGACCCCCTCCGGTAGACCGTGCACGGGCTCAATCTGGCCGCGTTCGCCGCGTTGTTGAGAGTGTGATTTCCGGGCTTCCAGGCAGGGCAACGGACGCAGCAACAGCAACACCAAAAAAAGGCAACCCCTTTTGTGCGGCCCACCCGGACGCTAGTCATTACGGTACATAAATCAGCTCGCGTTGGCAGTGGTATGACACTGTTCCTATTTTCTCTGTTTTTTCTTTGTTTTTTTCTTCTTTCTGTTTTTAATTCACCCCACCCCGGGGTGAAAAAAAATATCTAGCAAATTACGGGTTGGCATCGGCGTACGGCCTGCCAAACCCCCTCCGTAATGTGGTGGCAATTCAATCCGTCCCACCGAAGCGCCCCGCAACGGTGGCTTCCCGGGGAATATAAAATTGAAGAAATGACGCTGAAAAACAACACCAAAAAACGGATGAAAAATAAACCAACACTAAACACTTTCCCATTTATCAACCTTTATGGCTTTTTTACGCTGCCCGGTCCATATGCCGCCCCCGGTTTGGTCCGGTTTCGGAGGGCGGGCGGCCATCCCGCGTGCCAACCAGGACACGATCGGGATGGGATCGGTTCGCGGCTTCTTCCGCAGCATCTTGATTTTGTTGCGATGTTTCACTCCCTCCACTGCAGCGGTTGGTCGGTGAATCAGTGAGGCAATTGGAATTGAAATGTTTCAAAACAAACCTCCCCCCCCCCCCCCCCAGGCGAAAAGCAGATGAACAAACGCGCCACTAAACGATGTTTACGATGCCAGCACGAAAGCGGTTAGAGAAACATTACATTGATATATATATTTTTTATCAATGGGCTCGGTTTGATATACTGCCTACCATATTTTGTCTGTGTGTGTGTGTTGGTTTTTGAAGGATGATTTTAGAGCCCCCGGCAATTGCATGGCGATTGCGGAATGGCCACGGGAGCTTTGATAAATGATCTTCCACGGCAACGAAAGTTTACTGGTGGAAAAATGTGGTACAACCGATTACCCACACTAATGGAATTGCTTTTCGATGATCTATTCTTCACGCACAATTAGCTGGACAGTGCAATGTGTATTTTGGGTTTTGGAAGCATGTATGTGATTCTTTGATGTGAAATTATAAATTTATACTTTTTACACTTCATATGAGTGTTCATTACCGACTTTTTCGGTTTTGCTTTGAGTTTTCCTGAATAATGATTTAGATATGTTACAGTTACTGTTCCAATCAAATTATCTTGTCTATTTTACCAAAGGTTTTTTTTGAATAAAATATATTTGTTGTTGATGTTTTAAACGTTTTAACATCAATAGAAACAAATGAAGAAATATTAAATATTTGATTTAGAAAATAAGATTGAATAATACGTTATTTTAATATTGATTTGAATTGATTTTTTTTCATCTACAATCAGTATTTCGTCCTCATTACTGTGACATGTAAAATATTTTATAAACTTTTAAATTCTTATATTTGTCTCGTAAAGTATTTTAAATTCGTTTATTGGCTTCTAAAATCAGTCTAGATCTAGTCTAAATTCAGTATTAATTGATCTCCTTAGAAATCCTTTCAAAATTTTCAGTTTCAGCAACCTACACCATCTTCATCTCCGATTAAGGATCATTAAACTCAACAACAAAATGGTACTGACACAAACAAAACCTGTTTCAACCCACCGATCAAGACCGAGCCCAGCCCCAGCGTGCGGCAAAGTGGTGCGAAATAAAACATATTATTTCCTTCCTTGGCAGGCACCCCACCGGGGCTGCGATAAATTAAAATAATCTCCCACACCGCGTGCGGTCCGAACCGGGCTCCGGGCTGCGTGCTGCAACAGATCGTTCATGTTGCATCATAAATTATGATACAGCTGAAGCGGTATTCCTCCGGTATAATCAACCACCTTGCGCGGCTAACCTTTCTTCGACTCGAGCCACCGACGACCGGGCCGGCCAGATTGCCCTCTAGCCGTGTAGAGAGCGCCGGCCAGAACGCCGGCAGCATCGTCCGGTACGTCGTCTGCGAGACGATTCAAACGACACATCCAGCTTTCACCGACGTTGCCCCCCCAACAAGCGCGCCACGCTGTGACACTCGTTGCACCCGAAATAAATGAATAATTTTTGATTGATGTGCAAAACACTTCTCCTGTGCTGTTGCTGCTTTCTTTCCCCGTGCGAAGGGAAATAATTTCCACCAGCGTCGGGTGTCGCTCCCGCTTTCCGCAGGTAAGCACGCTCACGTTATCCTTTTGCCAGGCGGGTCGGAATTCATCCCGAGGACGGGTTTCGGGCACAAAACAACCCCATTTCTCAGCCGCAGAAACGCCACACCACAGCGCCTGATGATGTGTTCCGCACGCCGGCAAGTAACCGTGAGCCCGCCCTGCTCTTAAGCGACTGCTCACTTCCGTGTGGTTCACGTCAAAGTTGCCGCCGGTCGGGGGACGGCAGGCGGGCGCTTGGACGGGCGCGCACGGTTCCAATTTCCCATTTCCCTCCCGGAAATGGTTCGGACGGGAACACCGCGGTGACGGGAACACCGTGGCAGCCACCGTTTTGCTACCACGTGCGCCACGTTCTACGGTGAATATTGAATCACTTAGGAAATGAAGATGTCTTCTGGCGCGAGACGTCTTCGTGAACGTGATCCACGGAGGTTGCGTGTGTGAGAGAGAGAGAAGGTTGGGAGCGCACGTGGCGGGAGATTTGAGGAATTAAATGAAGAACTTCACTTTTTCACTATCCATCCATTGTGTGTGTGTGCGCGTGCACTCACACACAGAGAGAGACTTCACAGAAACAGGTGGAAAAAGAACTGCGCTCCGAGGTGGAATTACTCATGAAAAGTTGCCATCATGCCCGCGCCCTCAGCCGGGCGCAGAAATCCTCGTGCAAGAAAGTTGAACCGGCGGTTTGGGTGCGTCTGCACCGTCGAGCGCAATGACGGTGTGATAAATATTCCATCAAAATTTCACCATCCACCGTCCACACATGGGTTCCGCAGATGCTCAACGATGCCGTCGGTTCTAAGTTTTTAGCATTGCAGTGTTTTTAGTCACACAAAACGGGTCTCAAGGTTGAACATACGGAACGGGCGATTAAGTTTGGAAGCACGCGGGAAAGATGGGGGGCTAATTTTGAACGTACACGTGTCTTAAACGGTGGAGATAGAGTTTAAATACGGTAGGTTAGAGAAGACATGTTGACAGGTTGGGCAGACAAGTTTTACGGAAAATTATCAATTTTTAAGTTCTTTTTTCATCACAATATATCCAATATGTCGAGGAGTCTTATGTTAACTTGATTTAAATTCTAAATCTATATTTAACTTGATTTGATACCCCATAAGGTATAATTCTGTAAGCATTTTTAAGTGATTCTCCTACGTTTTAAGCCAGAGTTAATATAAAAGCTTCACATAAACTATTGCAAAGTTGTGAACAAGGATTTAATTTGATAAAATAGGTTCGTGATATGAAAAACCATGAATGGATTGTGAAATTGCATTATTTATGCATTATGGAAACTTAATCAGCTCAGCTCATCACGGAGTCGAGGCTTATTACGAACTGATCGAGAACGGGTCTACGTTCGAGAAGTCGTGAAAACTTTCAATTTTGAACTATTTTCGAATTTATAGCTCTAACAATGCATTGAGTAACTTCATTCTAACTTTCCTCCAGGATCAACAGGAGTTTATTAAAGACATTTTCACTAAAGAACTGTCATATATGTTGAAGGAGCGACTTCGAACAACTGTCAGATTCAAACCCATTTTCGAAAACCATCCCGATCAGCGGAGAATAAACCCAGTAGTCTCTGGAATGCATTCCCACACAACCCACACAACCGTTCACAAGTGAGCATCAACCGTAAAAACCGAACGAACGGTGCACGATCGTCGGTGGAATATTTGATTCCCCATTTCTATTTGGTTGATGGGCTGGTTGTTGGCTACTCGCTGTTGCGATTCCACCTTTTTTGTTGCTGAAGAGAGCGAGGTGGGAATAAGTATAAAATCAAATCAAATCTGCTTACATCGCATTCGCAATTCGGGATGCGTTTCGACTAGCAAGCGACCGCCCGAACCGACTGCACCGGAAGCTGTAGCGTGAAGCTCCCGGTTCCCGAATAAGCGTTCACTGAATCGGGCAAATGATTGAGTCTACCTCCAGGCCCCCCAGTGCCCCCTTTTCACGGGCACCAGGGAATAGTGCATGCCTTTTCTCTATCGCCGCTCTATCGGATTCGAAAGCGGGGACGGGCGTAAAAACAGCTTCCCCCAGCGTGGATGATACACCTCCACGGTACGTGATAATGTTGTTTTCGAGTGCGGTTCTACCTCCCGGGCTGCTTCTTGGGCGAATTCGGCGATCGAACATTTCTCTTTCACCCGTTCCTCGGCAACAATGTAGCCGTGGCATCCCGTAGCAGCATCCGGTGCAGAGACTACTCGGCAGTCAATGCGGCATCAAACACACACACACACACACACGGGGTAAAAACGGCTCACAAAGGACGGCGCACTCAACCGGCAGGATGGGGCAACTGCTCGAGCAGTAATTGAGATGCTTAAGATCATTGACTTCGCCTCTTCGACTGTGTTCGACCGTGTGCACGGCGGGCAGCGGGATACTGCAGCAAAGCCCCGCGACGCTTGTCGGAACACAGGCCCACAGCACGGCGAACGTGTAACGTCTAACTAATTTACATCGCCCTACATGTGCCGGCGTGCGCTCATGTCCGACATCAAAGCTACAAATCGTTCACTCGCACTCGCTAACTCAATAATGGGTAAACTGATAATTGACAATTTGTGTTCCCATTTCCGCCTGCCAGCCAGCCAGTCAGCCAGCCAGCCAGGAGTAGTTAATTAAATTGATTGATAATGAAATGTAATGCTAGCAGTGTAACGCAGACACGAACACAAAGATTTGTGGCCACAGCGGGTGAGTTTGCGCACGGATTGGGTTCGCTCGATAGGGAGATTAATTTGGTGCAGGAAATTGCTTCGGCGAAGATGCAGGCGAAACGAAACTTAATTTGTGATTTTGTGATTTTACAGGCACTTGCAAACACACGTGCCGGTAAATTCATGGATTGTACGGACTTCAAAGATTTCATAAGCATTGGAAAAAGAATCAAAATTCGAAGAAACAAGTTGTCAATTACATAGGTTTATGCACTCATTACGATTAATATTCATTTAAAAACTGTAATGAAGTTATTGCTTTTAATTGTCATTGCTTCATAACTATAGCTTCACTTGTTTTTTTTCTATTTAACTAGACATATGTGAAATAAATTAGCTCAATACATTTTATGTGATTTTCTTGGATCTTTGATTTATGATTTGCTTATTCATCAGCAACTCCTATGAGGGTCTTTTTAAACCAAATAAGAAGATTTTGGCCATCTGAACATATTGTTTTTTAATTAAAAATCGATTCAAACGTTCAATGTTATTCTTTGTTTGATACTTTGTTCGGTTTGTTCTACCTACCTCACTCGTGTGTCCTCTCTTGTATATTAAAATATATTTTCTTGTTTAAATAATAACAAATTTATGTATTGCAGTTCTTCTCACCAATTTCCAACATGTTTTTGCATGTTCATTTGGCTAATGTTTTGCAATTGTGAGCAACATTGTTTCTTCATTCATCAGAAGTGGATACGACAACAATCTTCTGCGAAAAGGTACACTACAATCGTTTTATATCGTTTCCGCTCTTACCTGAAAGACTGATCGGTGTGGTTTCAAATTTCTCTCGAAACGCCCCCAAACGAGCATTCATTTCATAACTGGTGACAGTTTTCCAAGGTATAATCTCCGAACTCCCACTTAGCTCAAGACCCTGATGGACGCTATATCCGTACCTGGAACAGCCCGCCCCTGTTCGAAGTATTTCTAGGTGAACATCCGCATCACTCAAACCAATTGATTGCTTTCCCAGAACTAGGAAAACTATTCCCGATTGTTAACCTACATTTACAAGAACCGAAGCGATACATGATGTAGACCGTATTGAAAGTGCACATAAACAACTAAAAAATGAAAGAAAATTTTCACCTAGTATGACAATCACAAGCAGTCAAGTATTATCTCTCAAGAGGACGATCCAGGAAGCGTTCCGTCCGACTTTACAGATTAGCAATCCGAATTCTTGCAGAATAAAAAGATTAGTCATTTTCCCCCTCTTTCGGCAGTCCGGTACTGTCACCTCACCTCACCTGATCTCCGGTACCGGTCATCAGATGGTTTCATCCTCGCATTATGATAGTTCACTTCCTTTCATTCGTTTTCGACCCGTTCCCGGAAGGAAAAAACGCAGTTTTTGCCACTGAAACTAAAAAGGAAGTTTCCGTGCAGAAAAAAAGGACTCAAAATATGATTCCACTTCCCTTTACGTTAAGCTTCAAGTAAAATTATGAAAGCAACAAGACACAGAGCCACAGCTCAACATTATTTATCCCCACCAACACCACCACCACCACCACCGCAACGAAGACGGAATGTGGGTTACAAAAAAGAAGGTTTAGCGCCTGCCAGCGACGTTTGTTCCTTGCCGGTGTCGCGGTAGGGTTTTTTGTGTGTTTTTTTGTTTTGTTTCATTTTTGTTTTCGTTTTTACTCGCATCAACTCTCTGTGACCATCTCCTCCACCACGTCCTTAGCTTTTGGCCTTCACGCCGGTGAAAGTTAATGGCATTAAACTTCGGCTTAAGCCGACGCCGAGCGGCGGAATGAAAGTGCACAAAGCACCGGGAACGCTACGGGAGAAAAATCTAATTTACTTAAAATCGGAAAAGTCTATTAAACTTTTCCGCCGCCGCCGCCGTCTTCCCTGCTGTCCCCGACCGGTCGAGTACCCCTGTAACGCTAGTTTAACGCCCGTTCCCGGGGAAAAACCAGATGTACGGCAAACTAGAAAACTCTCCTGCCTGGTAGATCGCAAAATAGACCCGGCCGGCCGGCCGGTGGATGAAGGCACCAGAACCAATCATCAATTTTTCGTCAAGCTCAAAGATAACGACATTCATGCAACTTCTTCACGCTCGCGTGCCCGTCCGCCCAGCCCCGAGACAACCCGGGGCGGGCCGTGTGCGTGCTTGAATTTTTTAATCAGTCTGAAACGCTCCATTCAGTTTCCAGCTTTTTATGTTGTTTTTTGATTCAGCCATACTTTTACTACAGCGGAAGCGCTCCTTTTTACGATCAAACGACAAGGACACATTAGCGCAAAGCTGGTAGCGAGCGAAAAAAATGGGAACTGCGATCGATAGGCAGATACAGTCCGGTTTCCTGTTACTTTTCAGCTCCACCGGCCACACTGGGAGGGGTCGACCTTCGACCTTGTCGGACGGCGTTGCAACAAATCACCATTTTCGTACGGTTCCGTTCCGAAACCGGTCCGTTCCGTTGTTCTGCTTCGGTTTAAGCTTCTCAACTCTTTACGATTATCTCGGAAGAATGCGGCTGCTTCTCGGATGATGGAACTACTTCCGCTCGACGGGAAGATCTGGCCCCGACTTCACTTCGCCCCAGTGGTAAGTGCCATTGTGGCGATTTCTCCGTAACTTGGTGTAACGCATCCAGCAAGGACGCCAGCCCCAGCCCGAACGGCGAAACAGTTATCGCTTCGACGCCGTAAAGCGACAGCATTCAAAGTCCTTAGCAGCAGAAGTCTTAATCAATTATCACTCCCACTCTAGCTATTAGGGAATGCTTGGCGGAGTGGCCGGACCCGCTCGGTCGGTCCAGCGCAGCCAACCGACCAGCCCGGACCGAAACCGAAGAGGGTCAGCTCCCCGGGGAACAATAAATATAAATTTTCCACTTCCACGAGTGTCGTTATCGCTTTGCTGCTGATAGCTGCGATGGAGCGGCGGGTGAGACGGCCAGCACAGACGTCGGCAGACGTCGCCGCCAACCCGGGGGGCAATGCAATCGTACTCGGAGCAAACGGCGATGCTCAAGATAAGCGCTCACACTGCGGCACTGTTCCGGAGTTGCCAGCGTGCCGGGGAGCAACTGCAGCGCGCTGCAACGCGCCGCGCGGAACTCCCTGCTGAGAGATTTTCTTTTTAATCATCACCCTCATAAAGAAATGATACAGGCCTCTGGGGGTACGGATTAAGGCTGAAGACGGACTCAGCTACGATTGGGAGCTGTGTAAGCAAAACGGCACACCCAATGCACTCAGCGAGCCGCAAACCGATCCGGGTGCTTTCTGATGATGCGGCTGTCTATCTTTGGCCGAACCGAACGGAACGGTGTGTGCAACCGTGGGAAAGACCGTGGGCAACGCTAATCTGAATTAAGGGGAACATTTTAAATTCTGGTCCGTTTTCTTAACGTTAGCTTACTTGGAATGAGTTTTTTGTATAACTCCATGAAATATTTTGTGATTATTGCAGTCATATTAACGCTCTTATAACGTTATTTATATCTTTTATGGTGAAGATATGTTTTAAGCACGGTAACCAGATGCATTGTTGGATCATCCTTGAAACTCATCAACAATAACAATTTTAATAGATTTGAGACTTAAAGCAAAGTTTAAGACGGCTCTCTTCTTTTCATTAACCTCTTTTTGACATTGTACCAATTTAGCATTACATTCAATTTGAAAACAAATGGACATATTTTTGCAAACTCAGTCGTGATCATTATCATCTACAATAACATATATAGTTTGATAAAACTGATTCATACAAAATTCCTCAAAGTATTTGAGGTATGAATTCCTGTAGAATTTTCATTGATACGTGTAACTAGGAAGATCTCCGGAACTTGCTGCGGTGACGGTTAGTTTGCGACTCTTTGTTACTGCTCGTTTTTATTAGAATACATCCTAATCTATTCTTATTCATTTTAGCAGTTCTTGTTGTTAAATAATATTAATAAATCCAAATCTCAAACAATTCCTTTTAAAATTAAAGACTCCTGGTCTGTTGAATGATCTTTTGAGCATAGGTTAAGGGTTACGAGTTTGCGAAGAAGCAAATATATTTTGCAATAATAAAATGTTTGAAAATTTCAATGAGCATTACCGAAAGTAACTCATTAGGAACTCTAGCCAGACTTTCCCGCGCACTACTGTGAACATAACAGTGCTATCGTTAAAATAAACCCAATCGTATCTTACTCCATTTGGTCTCATGAATCCTCTGTTGTTTCTCAATGAACCGAAACCTACAAGAATGGGCAGCATTTTTTCTTATAGTTTCCGTTCAGCTCGCTCCAAGAAAAGGGACAACATTTAATTCAATCAAGCTATGAGTAATTGCCTAACAAGCCGAACGCATTCAGCAGAGCTATTTTTAGACTATTTTTAGACCTTTAATTGACGAGACGGCACTGAAGGACACGCAGTGACACAGCGGAGCCCGTTTGAAGCATATTCTACAGCCTTTACCCATCTCGGATTGAAGCTCGCAAGTCTTCGCAATATGCAAAGTGAGCCGCTACCATCGTCACTCTCGAAGACTTTCGACGACAAATCGACCGTTTCAAAGCTGCGCCACCGTCGCCACCGTTTCCGAAAACTGGGCGTTAGCTGGCCGTCTCGATTTGATGCCCGAAGCGGATGGTTTCCGTCGAAAATCCATTATTATTCATTTGCAATAATAGCCCCGTGACAGCGAAGGAAACCATCGCCAGGCCGTTCCGGATACCCGGATGCGGTTGAAAACGCAAGATGCCGACCCGATTCGTCGGTCTGCGCCGAATTGGCACTCGAACGATGACGCCAATCTAATTGAACATCGGTAATCCATATAAATACTGCAGATTACAATCGTACTTATTTCCATTTTGAACGAGCGCGCGCGCGCGCCTGTGGGAAGCCTTAGATTGAAAGGAGGCAACAGCAAACAAAAAAAAGCACGCGCGCGCTTAAGTTCCTTCCTCGACAATTGAGCGGTCAGGACGGGCAGTGCAGTCGCTTTGGCTTCTTTCGTTCTAGGTGCCTGCCGGCGCCGGAAGCTTCCGTTCGGTTTCAACAGCGCAGACGAAAACCACGAACCACGGACCACATGCACCCACACTTGATTTCCATCCGTAAAGGACGGCAGCGAAACGGAAAGGTGGCATCCGGTCGCCATTCGGTCAGGTGAAACCGGGCTTCGGACCGGTCTGTGTGCTCCTTGGAGCGTGGGAGCATTCCTCGCGGAGGCAAAAACGAACGAAGCGATGGACCTGCGAAGAAAAAACCCCCTGAACGAATCTAAAAGACTATCAACAAGCTACTCTCGGTGGCCTTTTTTTGCTGCTGTGGCTCCTCTCTTTGGTCCTTGTCCTGGCCAGCAGTGCCCTGGCCGAGGGTGAATTTGATGTACGAGTGCTTACCGGGCCTGCTCTCTCCACCTGCTCCGCGGGAGGAAACAGGATATACGAAACGGAACGAAGAAATGAAAACAATTTTTCCATACAGTTGTACATCATTTTTTAATTTTCTCTCTTCCCTCGCGCACTGGCACCGACCGGTGCGCCTTGCCTTGCCGTGCGAAGCGCGCGAAGAAAACGCAGGGCTCGCCCGGCCCGGGTGCTCTGTGTAACGGGCGACCGTACGAGTCACATTCCATTTCCGGGGCGCTTTCACGAGCTGACGACGTTGCTGACAGGCCGGAAAACCCCGATATAGTGTTTAATGCAGGCAGCCGGGCGGGAGCCCCCACCGGATGCCGCAAGGGCGAGGCGCAGGCGACGGAATTTGTGGCCACTTTTAAAGACCACTCAGCCCGGCTGCGGGAGTTTTTCATCCGCATTTAAGCAAAATCGTCCGCTCTCTTGCTCCGGCTTCTTTCGCAAAAAGATGCCCCACTGCCCGAGCTCGCTCGCAAGAAGTCCCCGGCGGAGTCGAGTGCTCGAGTGGCTTTTGGCTAAAGTTTAATGGTTATTTATGGGTCGGTATTTTTATTTCACCTTTTACCAAGTGCCCGGACGGCGAACGACGGGGTGCTAAGCGGGAACGCGCCCGGAAATGGAGAAAAATGTTGAAATAAACTCACACGGAAGCGCGATCGTCTGTATCAACTATGCAGCGCCCCCGGGGGGGGGGGGGGGGGGGGGGGAAAAAAGGGGAGGGGGTAGGGTCACAAACTCGACGGATTATAAAACTAGAATAGTTTACGCACA